>JAJEJH010001340.1:0-30012 GCA_026122585.1 Anacardium occidentale
AGAAGGGGACCACTACTTGCTTGGTGACTTGTAAGGTGTCTCCATTACTCAACCATTGAAGCTTGTAGGGCCTAGCATGGTCAAGGGTTGGTAAACTTAATTTCTCCACAAGAGTAGTGGAAGCAACATTGGTGCAACTCCCACTATCCACAATCACCGAACAAACCTTTCCTTTGATAGTACACCGAGTTTGAAATAGGTTCTCCCTTTGATCATCTTGAGAGTTGACTTGGGCATGCAACAACCTCTTAAGAACCAATAACTCCCCTTGATCCGGATCAGCTAGTTCTTCTTCCTCACTATCCTCTTCAACCTCTTCTTGAACCTCTTCATCTTGAAAAGCCTCTTCAATAGCCGCAATCTCCACTAAGGTCATAGTCCGGTTATTAGGACAATTGGCTTGGAAATGACCATAGCCATGACACTTAAAACACTTCTTAGCCTTAAGTGCATCTCTACTAGCCTCATCATGCATTTTAGGCTTCTCCTTACTAGGTTCAACAATCTTTAACTTACCCAAATCCTTATGTGGGACATAAGGTTTAGTATAGGATGGAGACCCCTTGTGATAACTACTCTCCTTAAAATTCTTCTTAGGGGTAGTGAACTTGATAGCCTTAAGTTGTCTCTCCACTTTCATGGCTAAGTTGCAAACATCATGGAAGGAATGGTAGGATTGCAACTCCACCTTGTGAGCTATTTCTTTGCTTAAGCCTCCTACAAACCGGGCTATAGTATGCTCCTTTTCTTCAGGTATGTCACTCCTCATCTTCAAATTTTCAAATTCCCTCACATAATCTTCCACTTGCTTGTCCCCTTGCTTCAAGTTATGGAGTTTGAAGTAAAGGTCCATCTTGTGGTTTTCGGGAAGGAATCTCTTCTTCAACATTCTCTTCATCTTCTCCCATGACCTTACTCTCCTTTTTCCCGCTCTCTCTCTTTCTTTCTTCACATTCTCCCACCACAATGAGGCATAGCCCTTGAACTTCAATGTGGCTACCCTACATTTCTTTTCATCATCATACCCCTTGTACTCAAAAATTCTTTCAATACTATAAAGCCAATCAACAAATACATCCGGATTCAAGTTACCATCAAATTCGGGGATGTCCAATTTCAAGCCACGGTCATCATCCTCTTCCCTCCTCCTTCCTCTCCTATGAAGTTCGGGTTCATCATTGGAATCACTAGACAAGGAATTTCTTTCATCATGGGGAGGTGTACGGATGGTGGTCCTTTGCCTATAATGAGTGGTTCTATCATGAGTGTCTCTTGCGGTTTGGACTCTATGGTGAATAATGGAAGGGTCATCTCTTGGAGGTAGGGGTGTCCTAGCTTGGTTTTGATTATTGGAGCCTTGGCCTTGTATCAATTTAGCTAAGTCTTGTGACATGCCATGTATCACTCTAGTAAGAGTTTCAAATTTATCACTTAACTCCTCTTTCAAATCTTGTATTTGGCTTTCTAATCTCATATCACCAATCCTCCAAGGTGAGGGAGGGGATTGAGAACTCCTTCTACTAGCCATCAAATAAATTGAATGAGGTTGTAATGGGTTAGGGAAGTGTTTGGGATAGGAATTAAGTAGATTTAAGGTTCTGTGAACAGTATTTTCAGGTTGTGAACAGTAATTCCGGGAATGGGGATAGTGCTACTAGGGGTTATAAATTAAGGATGGTAAGTGTTTGGGCTAATTGAGTTTGGTCTTTGAATTTGGGCTTGGATTGGATATGTAAGGGTAGTTGGGTAATTTGTGGTGAGGGTAAGAGGGTAATTGAGAATGGAAGTGGATTAAAGGTGATTGGAATAATTAGAGTAATGGTTGGAGTAAAGAAGGTTAAAGAAGTGATTAGTAGAATATGGATGGAATGTGAAGTGGGAAGTGTGCTGGATGGAGGCAATAAAGTCAACAAAATTAGGCTAATAAATACTTTGGGTGGCTAGATGGTAAGTTTACAAAGCACAAGAAGTGATATTGATGGAGGAGAAGACAAAAACAATTAATGTGACAAGGCCAAACAATTTTGAATCAATTTTCTCTTCTCCCGGTCATCTTCTTCCTTTGGCCAAATACAAGAAATTTTTTTTAGCATAAAGTCTCCTTCTTCTCCAACACAAAACTTGCATACAAATAATTACTTCAATGCAGCCCCAAGTTTCAATGCCTTCAAGTTAACTTCCACAATAAAACTCACCACACACAACAACCTAAAGCTCTGATACCAGTAATGCTCAATATCCAGACAAACAATACCCAATTCAATCACCAAACAAACATGCAAGCAATATCTTCAAGAAAAACCAACATGCAACACTTACTTGGAGTTGATTAGAACATGCAAGGATGAGAAAAACAAGCCTAAAGGAAGCTCCACCAGCTTGTCAACCACCACCAATCCTTCCTTGCAATAAGAATTGGATAAAGGTAAAAATTGAAAATCCAAGCACCACCAAGCAACAAGGAAATTCAATGGAAAAAAGCTTATAAGCTTTTGGGATAATTTGTTTTTCAATTCTCAAAAAGTGTTTTTTAACATGAGAGAGAAAAGTTTATATAGGCATTTACAAGAAAGATAAATGACAAAACTGCCCTTAGTACAAATTGGAAAGAAAAAAAATTAAAAATGCAAAAATGCTACAGTGCAGGGCTGGACGCACAGGCTTGGACGGGCTGGACGCACAGGGGAGATGAGCGCGCAGATGCGCGCAGGTGGGCGTGCAGCGCGCTTGCGTGCGCCGCAAGGCAGCGCGCAAGTGCGCGCGCGCGAGCGCCACAAGGCAGGACGCGGGCGTCGCAGCGCGCACGCACGCGTACAAAACAGAATGCGGGTGCCGCGGCATGATGCTGCGGCACGCGCACAGTAGCTTGCCTGGTTTTCCTGGATGCCGCGGCATGGTGCCGCAGCCTGCAGCTTCTGCCTCCTTTTTGCGGTTTTTGCTCTTTTGTGCTCTGTTGAGATTCGATTCACTACGAATCGCCTCCGCGCCATCCAAAAATTATTTTTAGGTGTCCGAAGCTTCCGAAAGCATTAATAAAGTCATTCCGAATCGTCCAAAGGGGGATAGGAAGGGATTCGAATCCATCAAGCAAACTAATTGATTAGAAGCAATATTCATATCATAGACACTTTGCAAAGTTCTCACAATAATTTTGTAGAACTACAATAAAAGAAAGTGGCATGTTGCAAGTAATTTTGACATGCATACAACATTCCTCAGAGCCCTTCAATGTAAACAGAAACCTTATTTCATCAATTTGTAAACATTGCTCAGAGAAAGGAAAGGCTAAGATCAGAGAGACAGAGAGAGAAGCATTACATAAAAATGGTTTCCACTTCAAAAAATGATAAGACAAGTAAAATATTTAACGAAAAAAAAAACCTTACTTCATCAATTTCACATAATCACTGGCTGAATCAAAAACCTCAACATCAAATTGTCCCTCAGGTCCCCCAAAGCTGGTTACACCTACGGCTGAGATATCCACCTGGGATGCATATAAAAAATTTTGAGAAAGAAACAGAATTTATAGAACAAGAAAAGGATTTGATAACAACTACAGCAGGGGTGAAGGGAAAAATTTTGACTGGACTTGAGATATACATCTGGTAGATCTTCAGCAACCAAGTATTCCTGAATTGTTTTTGTGTTCTCAAAGATCTTGTCAGTGATTCCCTCTGGAGCAGGCCCGCCATTTTCCATGTTGTATTTAATACCAAAATCCTGCAATATAAAAAAATAACGAAAAAAGCATCAAATGATTAGAATCCAAGAATATTTCAAAACCAATGTTCATCCACTTTCATACAACATCTATGGTTATGAAACACCAAACAATAATTGTATCTCAATTGTTCAAAGAACTTGGGTATTATATATTATATTTTTCAATTATTATGTCCACCACGTCTAATGCATTTCCTGCATCCAGAATATTTGAAGTAAAACAGCGCAACAAGTGACCAATATTATGGAATTATTCTGCACAAGAGAGAAAACAAAAGAGATTATATGAAAACAATTAAAAAAAAAAAAAAAAGCTTAACTGACCTCATGAAGACCACCTGGACTGTGACTAGCAGTTAATATAAATGCCCCTGTTGCCTTGGATCCCTGGTATTGATGCTTATAAGTCAAATTACTCACGTCAATATTATTCAAGGCTGTTGCAATCTCTGTCCCAGTCTTCTGCACGCCACCACCACCCAAGAACAATTTTGCCCCAAGGTTTGGCTCCCTTGTTTTCTGTTGCAATGCCTCATGGTATTCATTGCTTAACAAACTAGTCGCAACACTCAAGACAGCAATCACAGAGCTGCTATTTGGAGTGGATATTGCCCTTCTTAAACAACTCTGAATAACATAAAAAGTATCATCCACCATAGATGTGGTAAGGCTATCAAGTGCAGGCTCATCAATTCTAATAGCCTTTCTCACATTTTCCATCATAAAGAATCCCTCAAAAATCACATAAAGCCCAGTAATATCTTGCAAAACCTTGTTAAAACTTCCACTCTTAAAAGCCTTAGTAGCTCGTGGCACTAACTCCAGATCCACAGAGCTTAAATTCTTAATCTTAGACGCCATATATTCAGTATAATCCTCACCTAGTTGCATCAATGACAAAATTTCTTCCAGATACAACTCAACCTCTCTCGGATCAGGACCTTCAATCACACCCACAGTTAGTAAATTCATATTCTGAGCATGAATCTCAGAGGATACCTTAGCCAATTTTCCATATTCCATATATTTCTTCAAAACCATACCTCCCCTTGAATCACATTCCTCTTGTAACTCACATACAGCATAAACAATCCCATCCTCTCCACACAAACCCCTCAAAATCCCATCATTTTCCTCAATAGCAAGCACAATATCCTTAAACAAATTAGTCAAACAGGAAATAAAATCAAAAAATAAAAACTTTACAATGACAAGTCTTTACATAAACCCATTTTTGCCCGATCGTGATAAAATTATAGTAAGTTGTTTACAATGACAAGCTTTACAAAGTAAATGGAACTGATCATTTGTCTTCTTCGTTGGCCGGTAACTTTACGAAATCACTCAAAAATAAAAACTTCCACAAAAATTTCAACTCACCAAAAGTATAAAAATATTTCCTCACTAACTCAAATTTCTAGTTTTCACTCACATTCTCAACTTCTTTCCTCACTAACTCAAATTAAACCCCCAAAAGTATAAAAATATATATATCATGGAACTTCATCACATTACATTAATTACCACAAAACTAGTTCACAATATATCAAAAAATAAAATAGTTATGGCCTCATGTTACATGCCATTTGATGATAAATTATTTAATATTATATGGTAGATCACATGATAATGCTATGATATATGACATATGTAGAGAAATGTACTCATTGCAACATAGATTTTGTAGGCATTTCAAATTTATAACGTTTGAGAAGTTTCTAATTATTAAAAATAAAATAATTATCACCAATGTATGAACCAAGGAATAATCTTTGCCTTTCCACACCATGTTCTATTTGTGTTTGCAATATAAGTATGAAATGCCATATGGTCTGATTGATTTGGTGGTTACATTAGGTATAATTTTAACTGTGTTATTCTCTATCAGTACGTTGTTATGGATACTCGCAAGTGTAGGGGCTGGATGAGTTTCCCAACAGTTACCGCAAAATTTTTAGAAGGGTTGAATAGCTTCCTTGATTTTGCATTTCAAGGTAAATTAAGTACTGACAAGGTCCCCTGTCCTTGTAGAAAGTGTGTTAATTACTACTATAAAAATCGGCTAAAACTATATGACCATCTAGTGGTCCATGGATTTATGGTTGGTTATACGACTTGGTATTGTCACGGTGAATCTATGGTCACACAACAGCCAACCCCAGACATCCAAGCACAAAAAGAAATGGGTACCGATAATTCCATAACAGAAATGTTACATGATGTTTTTAGGGTATCTGGACAACTTTTCGATACATGTAATCATGGCAGAGATGCAGTTGAACCCAACATCGATGACACTATGATGGAAGAACAACCAGAACTGTTTGTTAGAGAAAAGGAAGACTTCAGGAAGTTAACAGAAGATGTTAAGGAAGAATTATATCCAGGGTGTGAGAATTTCACTAAACTGTCATTCGTTTTGCATCTCTATAATTTAAAATGTCGTTACGGTTGGTCTAACGATTCGGTTGATGCTTTAATTAAGCTTTTAAAAGATGCTTTTCCAAAGGGTGAGACATTACCAAACTCTTTTCATGAAACAAAAAAGATTATTGAAGCCTTAGGACTTAAATATGTGAAAATTCATGCTTGTCCCAATAACTGTATGCTATTCTGGAAAGAAAAAGATTTTGATGACTTATGCTCAGTTTGTGGGGCGTCTTGGTGGAGAAATTCTGAGAGTGCTTCATCTAGTGCCATAGGAATTTCTAATATGGTCAAGAAAAAAAAAATCCCGACAAAAGTGTTGCGGTATTTTCCTATCAAGCCGAGACTTCAAAGGTTATTCATGTCCCCAAAAACTTCAAAGTTGATGACTTGGCATGATAAACACCATACCAAGGATGGAATCATGAGACATCCGACTGACTCAGAAGCATGGAAAAGCTTTGACTCGATCTATCCTACATTTGGCGAGGAACCCCGTAATGTTAGATTGGGTTTAGCGAGCGATGGTTTCAATCCGTTTGGTAATATGCAAAGCACTTACAGCATATGGCCGGTCTTTTTACTTCCCTACAATTTACCACCATGGTTGTGCATGAAACAACAATTTTGCATGCTCTCATTGTTAATTCCCGGTCCTTCTGGGCCTGGTAATGATATTGATGTTTACATGCAACCTTTGATAGAGGACCTTAAAGACTTATGGGAGACAGGGGTGGAAACGTTTGACGCCTCATCGAATCAAATGTTTCAATTGCATGCAGCAATTATGTGGACCATAAATGATTTTCCTGCTTATGGTAATCTCTCTGGGTGGAACATTCATAGTTGTTTTGCATGTCCTTGCTGTAACACAGAGACAGACTCCAGACGTCTGAAGAATGGTAAAAAGTTTTGTTTCATGGGCCATCGTCGGTTTTTGGATATCACTCATAAGTCTCGCTTTGATGCAAAATCATTTGACGAGACAATTGAGTTAAGATCTACTCCAGTTCCACCGTCTGGGTTTACAATCTTGGATCAATTGAAAAATATCAAGTTCATGTACGAAAAGATGCATAAAGAAGTTACAGGAGTCAAGCCAAAAACATGGAAAAAAAAAAGTATTTTCTTCCATTTACCTTACTGGCAATCGCATTTAATAAGATATAACCTTGATGTGATGCACATTGAGAAAAATGTTTGTGACAATGTGGTAAATACAATTCTCAATATTGATAAAAAGTCAAAGGATAACATTCATGCTCGTCGGGACTTGCAAGAGATGAACATAAGGAAAGAGTTATGGCCTCAACAGCGGGATTCAGGAAAAACCTATTTACCTCTGGCCTGTTATACGATGGCGGCACATGAGAGGAAAGTTTTTTATGGAGTGTTGGAACAAGTTAAGTTCCCGGATGGTTTTGCCTCAAACATTTCATGATGTGTTCGTAAGCAACATAAATTATCTGGTTTAAAAACTCATGATTGTCACGTATTAATGCAATAACTTCTTCCACTTGCATTACGAGGTGCATTGCCTACAAAAGTAAGTTCTATTCTGACTGAACTATCAAACTTCTTTCAGTCTTTGTGTGCTAAGTCACTTCAAATCCGTGATCTCGAGCAACTTGAAAGAAAGATTGTGCTCATACTCTGCAATATGAAAAAAATTTTCCCCCCTGCATTTTTCACAATTATGGTGCATTTGGTTGTTCATCTGGTTGCAGAAGCGAGACTTGCTGGGCCAGTGCAGTACCGCTGGATATATCCAATCGAAAGGTAAATGTTATAAATAAATATACTTCATAGTCATTTTTTTGAAAGTAAGCTCACACTCTATCATTCATCAGGTTATTAGGCACTTTAAAATCAATTGTCCGGAATAAAGCTCATCCAGAGGGTTCGATTGCTGAAGCGTTTCTTGCTTCAGAGTGTTTGGCATTTTGCGCCCAATATCTAGATGACAAATCATCGCAGGGCCAAAAAGACACAACTAATGCACCTGGGTCCAAGTCAATCCTATTTCCCCAGGTTGGGCAACCGTCTGGAAGTGTTCAAGGTTTCATGATGGATGAAAATATGTGGGTTCAGGCACAACGTTATGTTCTTTTCAATTGTGATTCGGATATAGTCCGGAGGTGTCGAGAGTAAGTCATCTTTGACGATGAACATATCCATGAATATATCGACATCAAATTGTGATGATATTGTACTCATTTGTCCCTCAATTACAGAGAACATGTTAGCGCTATCAAAAGACAGCATCACCGACGACGACTAACTCAACATGAGATTGACCGGTTACATAGCGAATCCTTTCATGAATGGTTCAACGTAAAGGTAAATGAAGTTTATCCTTTTTGATATATATCTCTTTATATATGTGTATATTAGTGGACATTAACAAATAACTACTTATGTTGCTTTTAGGCAAAAAATCTGGACATTGACGACGATGAGCGTCTTATTACTGAAATCAAAGCCCTTGTGCATGGTCCAAACTATATTGCAAAGAGGTTCAAATGTTTTGATTTGTATAACGGGTATAGATTTCGAACGAAGGAATATGAGAAAGACATGTGTACATAGAATTGTGGAGTTATGGTGGTAGCCAAAACCCAAAGTTATGCCAGTAGTAGCGACTCAAGGCCTGTGTTAGGCGATGTGACTTACTATGGTGCATTAACTGATATTATTGAACTCAACTATTACAATGTTTTTAAGATTGTACTATTCAAATGTGATTGGGTTGATGTTACCCGATAACACAAGATGCACAAGGATTTACACTAATAAGTTTTGCTCACCTAATTCACACTGGTGATCATATACTTGATGAACCTTTTGTGTTTGCATCTCAGGCTCAACAAGTTATCTTTGTCCAAGATCGAAGAGATGAACAATGGGTTGTTCCTTTGCCCATAAGGCCTAGAGATACCTTTGATTTAGGAGATGTTGCATCTGATGGGGGTAACATTGAGGTGAATATCCCTGAGGAGGAGGGGAATATTCTCCATTTAGCAAATCAGATCGAGACAGAGAATGATGATTTTGAGTTGGTTAGGAGTGATATAGACGACATTTTCATTGATATGCTTACTGAGCAACAGTTATATGATGATGATGACAATGTTGGTTAAGGTTAACTCAAATATTATCTTTGTTGTGTTATTGATTTCTTTATCTACATGAGGCAACCTTTTACATGCATTTTTTTGTTTTTCATAATTATTTACATATGATTCTATAAATAACGAGAATTTTTTTTTACAGATTACAGCTAAAAAATGCCAAGGAAAAGAGATATACGAACGGTCCTCGAGGGGCAATCCTCACAAAGCATTGACCCACAAGGTCAACAGCAAGACAACACCCCAACCACAGTTGGTAAAAGACAACATGCAGTTAACAGTTATGACATTTTGTTATCAAGCGCTATTGACTGATATGTTATTTTCCTTCATATGTGTTACAGGTCAGGACTCAGAATCAAGACGAAGGGGACCAACTTTGATGTCGGATGTTTGGAACATGCCTCCGGGTGAGAAGGTAACGGTGCAGTTTAACGATATGCACCAAGGAGTACGACCCGAAGCTCGTGCTTTGGCTAGTTTTTTGAGGACTTTAGCAAGGAATTGTCAACTGCTCCCGTTAAATATACAAGATTGGAGGTGAATTCCGGCATCAGAGAAAGAAAGAATGCTTGGATTGGTTAAGGTAAGATTGCATTATTGTCTACACACACTATCGTATTATTTCTTACGGGCCTAATTCCACGAATTAATACTGTAAACTTTTTTTCAGGCAAGGTTTTCATACCCTCCAGAAGGAGACAAATGGGTGTTACAGTTTCTGGGTAAGAAATGGAAAGATTATAAGTATGACCTGAAAGCAGAGTACTACAAACGTTATCCCAACATTGATGACCTTGTCAACAATAAACCAGATCGAATTCCACGAGACCAGTGGATGGCTCTCGTAACACAGTGGCATTCTGAGCAGGGCCGGGTAATATAATTTTTGCTTTTTCTTGTCTAGTTACGTAATTATGAATTGTATATTTTTATTAAACATTTTCTTGGTTTCAGAGACGTAGCGGAACAAATAAAAGGACTCGTTCTGCTCAAACAATGCCACATACTGGAGGAACAAAGAGTATAGCGCGATTAATGAATGAAATGGTTAGTTTTTTTGCCCATATTGTTAACCATATGATTAGGTCTTGTTGTAATTGTATCTTTCTACATCCGAGGAACAGACATCAAGTGGTGAACAACCGTCACGAGCCAAAGTGTTTATAGCCACCCATCGAACTCGTAAAGATGGGAGACCTATTGATCAAGACTCTGAACATGCAATCGTAAGTCTAGTTTCTATTACTTTATTTGTGGTTGTGATAAATTTCATGTAATAAGACATTGTTTTTTATATTGGGTTTAGGAACTCCTCCAAGAGAAGATAAATGAGTTACAAAGTTCTATCCAAGAGTCAAATGCAAGTCTTCCAGAGATGGAAGATAATGCATTTGCTCAAGTGATGGGACCAGAAAGACATGGTCGAGTGCGTGGATTAGGATTAGGTCCAACGCCTAGTATGTACAGGCCATCGGCATCGACATCGACATCAACATCGACATCAGCATCTCACCACTCAGGCAGCCCTCCAAGTGTGCATAATGAGGCGGACGACAGAATAAGAGTCTTGGAAGACCAAGTGAGAACACTGCAAGAAGCAGTTGGTAGTAGGATGAACACATTTGAATCTCAGTTGTCCATGATTTGTGCATCATTGGGCTTGCGATCAGGGAAAAATGACGAGCCACCTAGTGGAGAGGTAATGTTTACAGGATATGTTTAGATAACACATTTTTTTAAATCAAGTAATTATATGAAAATTATTAACCATGGATTGTTCATTTCTGTGTCGTAGGTACCTCATCCATCAAGTAACCAGCACTCTCCAGATGATGACCAGTAAGTTTGTATTTGCGATTTGATAAATTGTTTTCTATGTTCGAGAAATGCGTATTGGTAAAATCCAGCCTATTGGAGGGCTGGTTTGTATGTGGATATGAAGTGTTGAAATTATTTGATGTTTGTTTTATTTGTTGTTGGTGTTAATTGTTGTTTGAAATCTATATGGTTTAATGAGATATAATTCTTTGAATTGTTGGTGAGGCAAGCTTTGGTATGACGATGGCAATAAGGCTAAAAGGCTCAACCTGAACCAAACAGAATATATAAAAGCGAGGAAGATATCTAGACATTAATCAAGTGAAAACATTATGACTACAGTAGAAATTAGGAAGTGGCTGTGATTATTTGAGAGTACTTTACTGGATAGTAACCATGAGAATAAAGATGAAAGACAACTTCATGTCTAGAATAGGCAATTTGAATTAAAGAAAGAAAGTTGTGTTATGATTCATCACCTACAATTCATTCAAACACAAGAATAAATCATGTAATTTGAATTTAGAGACTTCTTTCTTTATAATGTTTAATAGGGTGGAGATGAAAGATGGAACTTCTCATTTATTATTACTGGATAGTTATGGTGGACTTCCACTTACAAAACATTTCTAGAAATGCAACCACTCATGAAAACATTTCTAGAAATTCATGTGTCATTGTCATTTTGCATCCCTCATAATTATTTGTTACTGATTGTGTTTATTTGTCAATAATTTATTCTTGTGTTTGCATTTGTGTTATGCGTAAAGCTAAATCTTATATCTTGTGGTTGGGACCATATGTAAGTACTATGTTGGATCTAGATAATGCATAAATAAGGATAAAATTTTTCATTCTGTTTTTGATATAAAAATATTTTATACTTATAATTATATATTGTTGATACATCTATTTGCATGCAACAAGACAATTAACCGATTAATTCGTACAGTTTTGTGTTTTATTCTACGTTATGTGATCATTAAAATCTTTTAACAAGACATTGTCTGTTATTATTGTATTTCGTTCTTCTAAAATCTTTTAACTTTTTTCGCAGGGCATAATGTAAAGAGTTTTGGGTTGCTAAAAGCTTCATAACAATTTTCAAATTGTGTATGTAAACAATATTAGTATTAACAATTGAATTCATGTATTTCAATAATTCCAATAATACTTTTTATTCAATATTTTATTAATGATGTTACAGGTATTTTTTGTATGTATTTTTAAACGATATTGTTTTGCGTATATTGTTATCAATTTATCTATCGTGTTCTGCATGATATTCATTATAAACAGGAAATTTAATCAATAAACAGGGAAAAAGGTTTATGAAATAGGTAAAATTGTGTCAAAAAAGTGTTTAAAAAATGTCGCTAAAACTAAAAAACGCCGGAAAAAACCCCGCAAAAAAAATTCCAAACCACTGCATAAAAATTCCACGAAAAAAAAAAAAATGCCGCTAAAACAAAAAAACGCCTCCTGAAACGCCGCTATAAGGAAAAAACGCAGCAAAAAAAATTATAAAACGCCGCAAAATCTGCCGCGAAAAAATTTTAAAACGCCGCTAGCACGCAAAAAAAATGCCGCTAAAACGCAAAAAAAACGCCGCTATAGGGTTGCTGTCCGACAGCATATTGCGCGCCAAAAAAACGTGGGAACTAAATTGGCGGGTGTGGAATTTTTACCGGCGTTTATAAAACGCCGGTAAAACCTTTAATAAAACACCGGTACAGGTGTTGCCCTTTTAGCGGCGTTTTTGTCTAGGTTTTACCGGCGTTTTATAAAAACGCCGGTAAAACCTTTACCGACGGGAC
Source organism: Anacardium occidentale (assembly GCA_026122585.1). NCBI lineage: Eukaryota > Viridiplantae > Streptophyta > Magnoliopsida > Sapindales > Anacardiaceae > Anacardium > Anacardium occidentale. The sequence goes on from JAJEJH010001340.1 coordinate 12,923, forward strand.
ATATACCGGCGTTTGTGCAAACGCCGGTATAGGTCCTAAAAAACGCCGGTAAAAGCCGGCCCTGCTGTAGTGTATTAGTTAAAGATATAAATATTTAATCACATACTATTGAGATTGTAATTATTTTCAGAATAAATGGGTGAATATGAATTTTTAAATATATGATAGAAAAATTATCTAATTTACTTTTAATAACTTTAAAAGATAGTATTTATACTTCAAATACATCTTTCCATGTATTTAAATAAAATGTTAAATATTTGAGATTAAATGAAAATTTTTAAAAAGTTCAGAAGTTGGTGAGACTTTGCCATTTTGTCAAATCTTGGGTGAGAAATAGTCTTTTGACCTTGAAAAAATATTGAAAGTAAAATGGAAATTCCGTAACTTAATTACCTGCCATTTTGACGATTAAGGCCCAAGCTTCATCTTCCTTTAAAATGTCCATCGGGTAATTCTTTGTGCAATCTATTTTTCGCAACACACCTACGTCTCTTGTTGTGAGAAGAAGTTTATTTCTTCCACGATCAACTCCGGAAGGAATTCCAAATGTTGTTCTCAAATCTAGAGGTTCCCATATATTATCAAGAATTAAAAGGATATTCTCGTCCTTCATTCTCTCATATAGCTTCTTCGCCATTTCGCTTTCGTTTTTGAATGTCAGACCCAACTTGTCTGCAATAGTTGTTTGAGTCTTTTTTGTATCAGGAGACTCTGTTACCTGCAAGACCAAATAAATATATATATACCAATCAGAACCAGAAAATAAGGGCAAACCTTTACCAATATTGTACTGAATGTTTCTTTACCTCTACAAAAACAATCTCCTCAAAGAGCTTTTCCTCCTTGGCTTTCCTACCAAGTTCTTGCACAAGAGTGGTCTTCCCAAGACCACCCATCCCATAAACACCAATCACGTAGACATTCTCATCATTTAGAGCATCCCACACATTCTTCACAGTTGAGTTTCTTGATTCAAAAGCCAAATAATCTTCGCTAGATCTAAGCCAGATCTCCGGTGGATTAATAGGAAAGGAAACTGGATCCAAATCCTTTTCTTGCTGGAGGAGTGGATCAACATCATCCCGCTTTAATTTGAATGCTTTCTTGCTTTGTTTGCAGCGGGCGATGAAGTTGGCGCACAATCCCTTGAAACATCGAGGGTTATTTGCTTTATCTTGAGTTAACTGCTCCGCTTGATCAATCGTCTTCGCCACACGCTCCAGCCAGTTCGTAACAACCGGTTTTATCTCTTCCACATTTCTTTTAGCTGCAGTAACCTTACGCTCAACATCGTCTCTTTTATCCTTCAGCTTATCAACTTCGTTTTCGAGATTTTTGAAATTGGTACTATACTTGTACAAGTACTCAAATTGACGCCAAATCGGAGCAGCCAACCACTGGCCAACTTGAAGGACAGGACTCACCACACTCCCGATACTCCCGGCAGGATCAACCATTTTTTAATACTTTTTTCAAGTTTGAAAAACAGAAGAGAAGTAAAGAAAATGAAAATAATTAGAACACAACTGCTGAAATTAACGATAAATAAGAGAAACGAAATCTTTTTTTTTTTTTTTTGGTTTTAAAGAAATCAGAAGTATTAAACAGAAATTCTTTTTTTTTTTTAAAGGAAAAGAAAAATCTGAAATAAAGAAAGTAAAAGGTGCAAACTCAAGAAATCAAGGGAAGTGGTTTTAAAGAGGTTCGTGAGCGATTGAGAGAGAAGAAAACCGAAGATGATGAAAACAGATTACACTCGACCGAATTGAGATGATAAGATTCATTATCAAGTCCATAAATTCAATTAATTGATTTGTGGTGGAAAATCAAAGTAGTAGTTTCATCAATCACGAATTTTCATTGCTTTTTCTTAGTCAAAAAGAAGCCTTCCAGGAAGCAGCCACACGACAAAGACTCCACTCTCGAAATTAATACCACGCCAGCCTGCTTTTGCATTTCAAAAAATGTCTATATTTTCCGTACTTATTTTTTAAAATATTATTATTTTATATCTTATTTTTTCAAATTATTACAATTATTATTTTTCGTCTTTTTCTTTTTTCAATCTTTTTTTAAACTCAATTCCATTTTATTTTCTTCAATTTTACTATTAGCTCCATTTTCACAAAAAAAAAAAAAAATTATATATCTAGAATCTCACTAACCAATGTAAATTAAAAAAACTAATTTTTTGAAGAAAAAGATATAAAATAAAATTTATATATAAAAAATTTTGAATAAAATTTCTATTGTACAAAAATATGAATTCATAATTCGAATTTATGATTTAAATTCATGATTCATTGACAAAATAAACCTTAAAATTTGTTCAAGTTTATGGTTATGATGTTTTATATTTTTGAAATATTTTAAAGATTTAGTTGAGTATAATACAATAACTTTTTTATCTTCAAAATGTACACATATAATCTAATATCAAACTTTGAATATGAAAGATTAATTTATGAATATATAATTATATAAATTAAAAAGTTTAATTATAATTTTTCGAACTAAGTTATATTTAATAGCTTTGGGCTTCAAATTTAAGTCATATGTAAACTCAACTAAACCAGATTTGAGTCCATCAATACTTGGTGTATTATTTTTAATATTTTAATTTTTAATATTTATTTTATTTTTATTTAACTTTTGAGAGTGAATTATTGAAGAAAACAATAGAGAAATTTAGAACAAGAACCCAAAACTCCTAGCAGAAAAACGTTACATACCTCACGAAGAAAAGGCACCGAAGATTCAGAGACATCGCACTGGAGACTTAAACGCGAAGATCGACGAGAGAAATTTAAGTTCTGGAGCTGTCATGGCGTACGTTTTTACCCAAAATAGACTTTGACAAAGACAATGTGATCAGACATTTATAGTTACAGCGAGGAAAGACTTTGACATAATTCCTTTTTATCCTTCTTGTTTCAGATTATTACATTTTTGTCTAATTATTTTTAGTTTACAATTTTGTACCTTCTGTTTTCAAATTATTATTATCTCTTTTTTTTTTTTCAATCCCTTTTTAAGTTCATAAACCAAATTTTTTTCTGATTTTATTAATATTTTTAATAAAATAACTAAAATACTTTTAATTAAAAATAAATAATAGTAATATTAAAATAAATTTTAATATAAAATAATATTAATATAATAATAATTTTTAAAAATTAATTTAAAATTTTAAAAATTTAAATTTAAATTTTAAAAAAGACCACTACCACCGATGATGGTGACCATCGTAAACGTAATCAGATAATCATAAATGATTACCTAGTTTAATTAACGATACAATTTGATTGTTAATTTCAGATTTTTGACAACCATTATCATTAGTGATACTACTAATACTGGTGACTATTTTGTTTAAAATTTTATTTTTATTTTTTATTAATTATTTAATATAATTATAATATTATATTAATGTTATTTTACATATTAATTATTTTTATAAAATTATTTTTATTATTATTTTAATTTTTTATTCAAAAAAAATTTCTTTCATCAATTAAATTTAATAATTAACCTTTAAATTTAACCATTGACTTTAATTAAAAGATAAATATTTGACTTTTTAAAAGTTTTAAAATGAAAATTTTCATTTAACAAAACCTTAGACGAAAATAAGTCGTTTGACCTTTCAACAACGTCTATATTTCCCATGCTTTTTTTTTCAAATATTATAATTTTATATCTAATTTTTTCAAATTATTATTATTTAAGTTATTTTCTTTTTTCAATCTTTTTAAACTCAATTCCATTGATTGTTTGTAAAACGAAAAGCATCACAAAAGTTTCAAATTGATAGTTTATTTTCAGTTCAATTCATACTATTTATCTTATTAATGTTGACATTATAGATTTGAATTTATTTCTAAAGTCTGATTATAATAAAAGATTTTGACTGATCTCCAGAAAACACAATTCTTTTATATTACATTACTTTATCAGATTTTTTATGATAAAATCGAAATAACATAACCGTGAAATAAACACTAAAACAACAAATCGAACCAAATTAAAAAATTTATTGTTTCAACCATTTCACTATCTCACACACACAATATATATAAATTCATTACAATTATATAAAATTTCACAAATATTATATTAAAAGATTGGACGACATTGTATCAAACAATTTTGTCTACGGTTAGATAAGATCCAAACTTGAATACTAATAACTCGGAACAAACACATTAAATTCGAACATAAATATATCAAATATCATCCAAACTCAAGCCAAATAACAAACTCAATTTAATAACTAAGTTGAGTTAAAACCTACTCTAACATTCAAATTTAAATTTCACAAAATAAAATTTAAAGTTAAATTATTTTTAGAATCAAGTTCAAAATTAATTTACTTTTGAACTAAATTCAAACCTCGATTTTACAAATCAAATCGAGTTTGAATTAAAAAATTTCAACTCATTGATCTAAAGCTAACCCTTATTCATACTTTATTCGAATCTAATTCAACTCTACTCTAATAGCATAAAATTAACTCTTTGTCTAAGTGAGAATGATCAAAGGACAAGATTTTCACTCTCCATTACAAACTATTACCATTTTATTTTCTTTAGTATCAGCTCTATTGTCAAGAAAAAAAAATTATACATCTAGAATTTGACAAACCGTAGAGTAAAATAAATCAAAAAGATTAATTTTTTGAGGAATAAAATATAAATTAAAATTCATGTACAAAAAAATGAAAAATCTTGCATAGAATTTTTATTGTACAAAAACATGAATCTGTTATTCGAATTGGTAGCTTAAGTTTATGATTTATTGACAAAATGAATCCCAAAATTTGTTCAAGTTCATGGATAGGTGTTTTATATTTTTTAAAGATTTTAAGGGTTTGGTTGAATATAATGCAATAACCATTTTGTTGAACCCTTGATGTTTTGATGATGAAAAAAATATGATTAAGTTGTCAATTTGTAATAACATTGTGTTTAAGGTGCTAATCAATCCCTTGCATGAAGTAATTCATGACAAAGAAGGGAAGAAAAATTTAATTTTGCAGGTTTTAGGTCTCGCACGACCGTGTGCTTTAGTAGCACGACCGTGCTTGACCAAACAGGTCCTCGTGTGTCCAAAACACGGGACCGTGCGCCTGACCGTGCAAGGTTCTGTGATTTTCTGGAAGAAAAATCTCAGACCCGCATGGGCATGCGTCGTTATGCACGACCGTGTGCATGCACAACACGGGCAATGCACTACCACATCAACCGTGCAACCTGATCGTGTGAAATCAAAGAACTCAAAAGTCATTGGAAGCACGACCGTGCGCCGTGGAAGCACGACCGTGCGCATAGCTTATGAAGAGCACGGGAGATTAAGCCGTGCAAAGGAAACCGTGCAACAGGTCAAAGAAAAGGAGTCAACGCACGACCGTGCACGCTCAATACGCACGATCGTGCGTGATGACAAATAAGGAGCACTACCAAGAGCACTACCGGGATGTCGTGCAAGGCTGATCGTGCAAAGGTTTTAAGGCATTCATCTCACGCACGACCATGCAGAATTGGCACACGACCGTGCTCTAGCAAAAACTCACCCTGTGCTGCTCGTGCACCCATCGTGCAGCCAAGCCGTGCAAGCTTCTGGAATTTTTGGACAAAACTCTGAAGGATCAAAGCACGACCATGCACCAGGGCCACACGACCATGAAGGGTCGAAGCACGACCGTACGTCAAGGACACACGACCGTGCATCATTGGCGCTAAGCTTTTAAGTCGACCGTTGGGAGTCAGAAGAAGACAATAAATGCAGCATGCACGACTGTGCACTCAAGGAGCATGACCGTGCGCCTGAAAAATTTATTGCAGAGCTTACTTTTTTTCAACTACTTCAACGGATACAAAGCTAGCAAAACGGCTCCTTGCTATTCTAGGCAATGAATGGAGTATAAAAGGAGAGCCATTTGAAGTGGAGGGGGTTACTGAAACGAATTGCAAAAAAGCTTAAGCCATCTTCCTCAATCTTTGAATATACTTTCTCTCTCTAAGCTTATTCATTCATATTATTGAGAGCTCTGTACTTTACATTTGATTTTCAGCCTATTAAGAGACAGTTTCAATCAATCTTTTATCAACATTACATCTGTAAAAAGGGCGAAATTCCCTTGTGGCAAAACTATTGTATCTTCGGGTGTTGAAGATAGTGGAAACTTCAATCGGGTTTGATTGAAGAAGAGGGCATATGAGGCTTGTGGTCAAAGCTCTGAACCTCTCTAAACTTAGCTGAGCAATCTCTGAACTCTCTCTCTTAATTGTGTTTATTGTGCATTAATCTTTTTATTGTTTTTGCTGTGCTCTTTTATTAAAATTTTAAATAATCCTATTCACCCCCCCTCTAGTCTTATTTCTCTAAGTGCTAAGGGTTTTTCAATTGGTATCAGAGCAGGACTCTAGAATATTTACAAAATCTAACGATTTTTAGAGTTAAAGATTCAAATAGAGAAATGGCTAGCACTTCTACACCAGTTTTTAGTGAAGGCCAATGCACTACTAGGCCACCACTGTTTTGTGGTGTTAACTATACCCAATGGAAGATTAGGATGAGACTTCACATTAGGTCTATAGACTATAAGCTATAGAAAATAATTGAACAAGGAGATTTTGTTCCTGTAGATCCTAGAACAAGCTTACCTAAAAATGAGGATGAATATAATGATGATGATGAGAAATTGTTAAGTTTGAATGCCAAGGCTATTAACATATTATTTTGTGCTTTGGATTCTACAGAATTCAATAGAGTTTCATCATGTGAATCGGCTAAAGAGGTGTGGACCATCCTTCAAACTACGCATGAAGGAACAAGTCAGGTCAAAGAATCGAAGATTGAGCTCCTATTTAGAGAATATGAGCTCTTTGAGATGAAGACAAACGAGAACATAACGGACATGTATAAAAGGTTCTCGAACCTAGTCAATGATCTAAGAGGACTAGGGAAGAAATTTGAGAATGTGGAATTAGTAAAGAAGTTACTGAGGTCCTTACCGGAATCCTGGACTATGAAAGTGACTGCAATAGAAGAATCCAAGGATCTAACAAAATTGGGAATGGATGAGCTGATCGGAAGTTTGCTCACATTCGAGATGAAAAGAAAACCAAAGGAGGATAAGAGCAAAAATTCTAAGAGCATTGCTCTTAAGGCTGTAGAAGAGGAAGAAGAAGAATCTTCCATGGATGAGGAGGATGTCAGCCTGCTGGCAAGGAGGTTTGGAAAATTCCTGTCAAGGAATAAGAAGATGAAAGGGAGAAGCAACTTTAAGTCTAAAGGGAGAGATAAGGAAGATAATGACAAGGAGGTGATTTGCTTTAAATGCAAGAAGCCTGGACATATCAGACAAGATTGTCCACTGCTGAAGAAGAAGAAGAAGGAGAATGGTGAGAAAAGATACAAGAAAAAAGCTTTAGCTGCCACTTGGAGTGGTAGTGATGACTCTAGTGATGAAAGTGATGAGGAGGAGAGAGCCAATTTATGCTTCATGGCTAAAAGTGATTCAGAAGATGATGAGGTATGTGAATCTAACTCATTCTCTTTTAATGAATTACAAGATGCATTTGATTCATTATTGTTAGAATTTAAGAATGTTAGCTCTAGGAACAAAGTGTTAAAGAAAGAAATGAGTTGTGTAAAATTAAGTTTAGAAAAAGCTGAGAATGAAAGTAAAAAAGTTTTAGAGGAGAAAACAAATATTGAAAATGACTTGAATTTACTTAAGAAAGAAAATTAGGAGTTAAAAGCTAATTTGAACAAATCAAATGAAATCCTGGAAAAATTCAAAATAGGAACTAAAAGATTAGATGAGATGCTTGCATCTTAAAGAAGTGGGCTAAATAAAGAAGGATTAGGTTATAATGGAAGTAATCCATTTATAAACAACCATAAGATTCTAAAAAAGCCTAAATCAATTGAATTAAAATGTAAATATTGCTCTTTCCATGGACATACTATTAGGAAATGTCCAATTAGGAATGGCAAACCTTATAGAATAAAAAAGGTTTGGGTTCCTAAAGGGACAATCAAGACTAACCTTCCTGGATCCAAAACCATTTGGGTACCAAAAAGAACTTAAATGTATGTCTTGTGTAGGTGTGCTTGGAGGTGAAGAGAAAGAAGTCAAGCAAGTGGTACTTGGACAGTGGATGTTCAAGACACATGACCGGAAACAAAGATCTCTTCACAACATTGAAAGAAAAGGATGGAGGCAATGTCAACTTTGGAGACAATTCAAAAGGAAAAGTTGTTGGAATTGGCTCCATAGGTAACTCTTCACTTTGTATTAATGATGTGTTGTATGTTGAAGGTCTTAAACATAATTTACTAAGTATTAGTCAATTATGTGATAAGGGCTTCAAAGTTTGTTTTCATGCCTTGTGTTGTGAGATTATTGATAAAAGCACTAATAACTTTGCATTCATAGGACATAGGCATTCAAATGTGTATGTCATTGACTTGCATAGCATTGCATCTAATGATTTATGTCTTATGTCAACCAAGGAGGAAGACATGTGGCTGTGGCATAGAAGATTAGGACATGCAAGCATTGATGTTTTGGAAAAATTGTCTAAAAAGGATTTAGTCAAAGGTTTACCAAAACTTGTTTTTAAAAAGGATGGAATTTGTGATGCATGTGCTTTAGGAAAACAAACAAGAACATCTTTTAAAAGCAAAAATGTTGTTTCAACATCTAGACCTCTTCAACTATTGCATATGGATTTATGTGGACCCTCTAGAACTTTGAGCTTAGGAGGGAAACGATATTGCTTTGTAATAGTTGATGATTTTTCAAGATTTACATGGGTTTTGTTACTTGCTCATAAAGATGAAGCTTTTAAAATGTTTATGCCATTCATTAGGAAATTGCAAAACCAAGTAGGTTATGCAATTACTTGCATTAGAAGTGATCATGGAAAAGAATTTGAAAATTCAGATTTTGAAGCATATTGTGATGAGCATGGCATTGAACATAATTTTTCAGCCCTAGGACACCTCAACAAAATGGAGTTGTTGAGAGAAGAAATAGAACCCTAGTAGAAATGGCTAGGACAATGTTGTGTAAAAATGATTTACCAAAATCTTTTTGGGGTGAAGCCATAAACACTTCATGTTATATCATCAATAGAGCTATGATTAGGCCTATCCTTAAGAAAACTCCTTATGAGTTATTCAAAGGGAAAAAGCCTAATATTTCATATTTTCATCCATTTGGTTGCAAATGCTTTGTACTCAACAATGGAAAGGATAACTTAGGAAAATTTGATGCTAAGTCCGATGAAGCAATTTTCCTAGGATATTCTTCCACCTCTAAAGCGTATAGAGTCTTCAACAAAAGGACACTTGTTGTTGAAGAATCTATACATGTGTTATTTGATGAATCTTCTTCTAAGTGTGTAGATAGATCAAAAGATGATGAAGTAGTGGAGCTCATGGAAGACCTCAAATTAAATGATGGCCCCACTCCTAAAGAAGAAGAAAATCAAATTGTGGAAGCACCCCAAGATGATATGCTTGTGCAACCACAAGAAGTGCAAAAGGAGACCTCCTTCCCAAGAGTAAAAGATGAGGTTAAAGAAGGAAGGATCATTGGTGACCCAACCCAAGGGGTAAGGACAAGAGCTTCAATCAAGAATACTTACGAATTTGTGGCATTCTTGTCACAAATGGAGCCTAAGAAGGTAGATGAAGCCTTGAATGACGAAAGTTGGGTGTTGGCCATGCAAGAGGGGTTGAACCAATTTGAGAGGAACCAAGTATGGGAACTAGTTCCTAGGCCAACGGATCATCCCACCATCGGCACAAAATAGGTATACTGAAACAAGGTGGATGAATCCGGAATTGTTACAAGAAACAAGGCAAGACTAGTTGCCCAAGGCTACTCTTAAGAGGAAGGTATTGATTTCGATGAAACCTATGCCCCCGTAGCTAGATTAGAGGCAATTAGGATATTGATTGCTTATGCTTGCCATTTAAATTTTAAACTCTTTCAAATGGATGTCAAAAGTGCTTTTTTAAATGGTTTTATTCAAGAGGAGGTGTATGTAGAACAACCTCCCGGTTTTGAAAATCCAAGTTTTCCAAACCATGTTTTTAAACTAAGAAAAGCTCTTTATGGTTTGAAACGAGCTCCAAGAGCTTGGTATGAAAGGTTGAGCACATTTTTGATTGAAAATGGTTTCTCAAAAGGAAAGGTGGATACCACCTTGTTTATAAAGAAACATAAGCATGATATATTGATTGCACAAATCTATGTAGATGATATCATCTTTGGTGCTACTAATGAATCTCTATGTAGAGATTTTTCTAAGATGATGCAGGGGGAATTTGAGATGAGCATGATGGGAGAGCTAAACTACTTCCATGGGCTGCAAATCAAACAAATGAAAGAAGGAACAATACTCACTTAATCGAAATATACTCAAGATCTCATCAAAAGGTTCAACATGCATGAGGCCAAGGAGCAACCAACTCCAATGAGCACTTCAACGAAGATTGATAAGGATGAGGGAGGTAAAAGTGTTGATACAAAGTCATATAGAAGCATGATAGGTGCATTATTGTATTTGACTGCATCTAGGCCGGATATATTGTTTAGTGTATGCATGTGTGCACGTTTTCAAGCAAATCCTAAGGAATCACATTTGAATGCAGTGAAACGAATCTTGAGATATCTTAAGGGGACACCGAATGTTGGTTTATGGTACCCTAAGAACTCAACATTCGAATTACGTGCCTTTTCAGATGCTAATTTCGGAGGCTACAAAATTGATAGGAAAAGCACTAGTGGAACATGTCAATTCTTAGGAAACATGTTAGTTTCATGGTTTTCGAAAAAGCAAAATTCGGTGGCAACTTCTACTACGGAAGCCGAATATGTTTCCGCGGCTAGTTGTTGTGCCCAAATTCTTTCGATGAAACAACAACTTTCTGATTTTAGTTTTAAAATAGTAAAAACTCCCATATTGTGTGATAATACTAGTGCTATTCAACTTTCGAAAAATCCCATTTTGCATTCCAGGACAAAGCATATAGATATTAGACATCATTTCTTGCGTGATCATGTTAGCAAAGGTGATATTGTGCTTGAATTTATTGACACTAACCACCAGCTGGCTGATATCTTTACCAAGCCTCTAGACAAGGAGAAATTTGCATACATAAGGAGGGAGCTTGGAATGATTGATGCAAATCAAGTAAGTGTCTAAAAATTCAATTCTTTCGCTTGCTTACATGATGATTTGATTGAATGCTTGATGTTTTGAATTGGATGTTTGAATATACATGAATGCCATTAGATGTATTTTAAGGATTGGATATATGCAAATTCTTGAATGAAAATGTTTGATATATATGCTTGAATGAGTTTAGTTTGCATGTGAATTCGAGTCGAATCGATGCAACTCTATAGTTGACATCAATCGGCAACTGAATTCACATAATAAAACCTCATTGAATCAAAATATCCAAGTTTTTCATGGCTTGAGGTGTTTTGAAGTTTGTTTTGAAATTCTGCAGATTTTTGGAAAATATTGCAGGTCTGTGTGATTTTGGTCACACACGACCGTGTGTTTCAAGCATGCACGGGCATGCTTCTGCGTGAACACATGACCGTGTGTTCCAATATACACGACCATGCATTTTTCGTTTAAAAATACGTGCTTAATCTGCACGCGCACGCACAATAACATACACGGGCATGCTTTTTAAAGTTTAATACTTTTCAAAATTTTTGCGAACACACGACCGTGCGACTGTCGCGTGCACGATCGTGAGGATTTGGGAAAACACGATCGTGCGTCAAGAAACACGGTCGTGCGCTCGCGTCTATATAAGCAAAACTGTTCATTTTCTTCATTTTCACGAAAATCCCAAACCCTAGCCGCGATTTTACTCTTTTTTCTCTCAATATTTCATCAAAATCTCTCATTCTTTTTGCTGCCATTTGCATTCAAACTTGTTTTTACAAGTTTCTCTCAAGTTCTCTTACATTTTGAGATAGGTTTTAATCCCAAACACAAACCCCAATCTCTATTTCAATTATTTCCTTAACCCAAATCCAAAATGCCTCCACGAATGAAATTGCCGACACGTTCCAGGCCTTCCAGGAGTTCTTCAAGGGCTGAAAATCCATTTGGAATCGTGTGTTCCAATCGGCCGCAAAAGGTACTTCTTTCGAAATTTATGAAAAAAGCCATTTATGTTGGACGTTGTTTGGATAGAAGAATTCTGAGGGAAATTGGAGTTTTAGATGAGATATTGGGTTTAATTGATTCATCTAGGCTGAATGGGTTATTTTTCATGCGACATGATGCCTATAAAAATTTAGTTTATGAATTTTATAGTTCCCTGTCAATTTCGAAGGACGTACGGGGAAATATTACTGATTTTACTATGTGGTTTCGGTTGGCAAATTCGGATTGGACGGTGCCAGCCGAACAGTTGGGTGAATGGTTGGGCTGCAATTCAAAGGGCATTTTGGACTTTTCGCATGATCTGACCACTCAGGCGGTGTAGGGATCCCTCGGCGGTTTCGATTTTTATAAAGCGCAGAAGGCGAAGGCCTCCTCTTTGGACAATCTGGCCATGCGAATCTTCCATCGAATGGTCACATATACATTAAACGCCCGCACGAACACTAATGGTAATGTAAGTGTTCGTGACATGGCAGTAATGGAAGCTGCCATGAATGGTCGTCAACTGGATTCGGCTCGATGGTTGATTAGCAAGCTAAGTGATATCCAGTCGCACAGCGATAAGGAAAAGGTTCCCATTGATTTTGGCATGCTTATTACTTTCATCGCTGAGAAATTGGGTATTTCAGTTGAAGGATATGGAGAATTCCGGATTGGTTTCGAAGAGTCTCACATGCTTAATGTCGATGCTTTATTTCGGATGAGAGTGATTGAAAAAGATGGCAATGATGGATGGAGACTGCCTGCAGTTGTTGGAGATCATGAGCCATCTGCCGAACCCTCTGCTATGCCTTCAGTGGCTGAAACTAGTGCCCGGAGAGGACGACGAGCTCGCCCCTGAAGCTGGTCCTGAGGTTCAATCAACATCGGAGCTTCAAGTTTTGATTGAGTTGACAAAGCAGATTGATGCGAAGGTAGATCAGCTTGATGCACGTGTGACTCGGCTTGATGAGCGTGTGGCGCAGGTTGATGCCAATATGGTTCAGCTTACCTTTGAGTTTCGTGGCTTTCGGGATACTGTGGGATCTCGCTTTACTAGCCTTGAGTCCCGAGTTACTGCTCTGGATGACCTTGCCGATCTTTCACCACCACAGTCACCCCAACCTTGACTCCTTCTTTACATTTGCATGATTTTACAAAAAACTTGTCTTTGAGGAACATTTTTTTTATGCTGTTACGATTTGTTTTGATAAATTGGCTTATATTGATATCTCTTTTTGCCTTCTATTGATATTTTGGAAGTTGTTGATTGTTGAGTGTTTGAAGTAGTTGATTGGTGGCTTGATTGCGTACAATATTGGAAGTGTAATTTTTATGCCTTGATTTGGGAAATATTACTCAAACAAAGGAAACCATGTCAAATTTTTTTTGATTTATGGCAAAAAAGGGGGAGAAAGAATGAATGATTAGCAAGTTAAAATTGATATTAATTTGGAATGGCAATTAAGGCTAAAACTAAGGGGGAGTGCTTAAAGTGAGGGGGAGCATTTTTATCCTTAGTTAAAACTCAATTTTAACATTTTGCAACATATTTTTGTCATCAATCAAAAAGGGGGAGATTGTTGAACCCTTGATGTTTTGATGATGAAAAAAATATGATTAAGTTGTCAATTTGTAATAACATTGTGTTTAAGGTGCTAATCAATCCCTTGCATGAAGTAATTCATGACAAAGAAGGGAAGAAAAATTTAATTTTGCAGGTTTTAGGTCTCGCACGACCGTGTGCTTTAGTAGCACGACCGTGCTTGACCAAACAGGTCCTCGTGTGTCCAAAACACGGGACCGTGCGCCTGACCGTGCAAGGTTCTGTGATTTTCTGGAAGAAAAATCTCAGACCCGCACAGGCGTGTGTCGTTATGCACGACCGTGTGCATGCACAACACGGGCAATGCACTACCACATCAACCGTGCAGCCTGATCGTGTGAAATCAAAGAACTCAAAAGTCATTGGAAGCACGACCGTGCATCGTGGAAGCACGACCGTGCGCATAGCTTATGAAGAGCATGGGAGATTAAGTCGTGCAAAGGAAACCGTGCAGCAGGTCAAAGAAAAGGAGTCAACGCACGACCGTGCACGCTCAAAACGCACGACCGTGCACGCTCAAAACGCACGACCGTGCACGCTCAATACGCACGATCGTGCGTGATGACAAATAAGGAGCACTACCAAGAGCACTACCGGGATGTCGTGCAAGGCTGATCGTGCAAAGGTTTTAAGGCATTCATCTCACGCACGACCATGCAGAATTGGCACACGACCGTGCTCTAGCAAAAACTCACCCTGTGCTGCTCGTGCGCCCATTGTGCAGCCAAGCCGTGCAAGCTTATGGAATTTTTGGACAAAACTCTGAAGGATCAAAGCACGACCATGCACCAGGGCCACACGACCATGAAGGGTCGAAGCACGACCGTGCATCAAGGACACACGACCGTGCATCATTGGCGCTAAGCTTTTAAGTCGACCGTTGGGAGTCAGAAGAAGGCAATAAATGCAGCATGCACGACCGTGCACTCAAGGAGCATGACCGTGCGCCTGAAAAATTTATTGCAGAGCTTACTTTTTTTCAACTACTTCAACGGATACAAAGCTAGCAAAACGGCTCCTTGCTATTCTAGGCAATGAATGGAGTATAAAAGGAGAGCCATTTGAAGTGGAAGGGGTTACTGAAACGAATTGCAAAAAAGCTTAAGCCATCTTCCTCAATCTTTGAATATACTTTCTCTCTCTAAGCTTATTCATTCATATTATTGAGAGCTCTGTACTTTACATTTGATTTTCAGCCTATTAAGAGGCAGTTTCAATCAATCTTTTATCAACATTACATCTGTAAAAAGGGCGAAATTCCCTTGTGGCAAAACTATTGTATCTTCGGGTGTTGAAGATAGTGGAAACTTCAATCGGGTTTGATTGAAGAAGAGGACGTAGGAGGCTTGTGGTCAAAGCTCTGAACCTCTCTAAACTTGGCTGAGCAATCTCTGAACTCTCTCTCTTAATTGTGTTTATTGTGCATTAATCTTTTTATTGTTTTTGCTGTGCTCTTTTATTAAAATTTTAAATAATCCTATTCACCCCCCCTCTAGTCTTATTTCTCTAAGTGCTAAGGGTTTTTCACATTTTATCTTCAAAATTTACACATATAACTCAATATAAAACTTTGAATATGAGAAAGTAATTTATAAATATATAATATACAAGTTATAAAATTTAATTATATTTTTTCAAACTTAGCTATGTTTAATAGCTTTTGGTCTCATACTCGAGTCTTACATAAACTCAATTAAACTAATTTTTAAGCCAACAATAATTAGTGTATTATTTTTAATATTTTAATATTTTAATGATTTTTATTAATATTTAACTTCCAAAAGTGAATCATTGAAGACAACAGTGAAGACTCATCATGTGAAGATCGATGATAGCAAAAATTTATGTTCTTTAAGTTTAACTGAGTGCTTTCTAGCTAGAGAGGGTTGTGAATGGTGTCTTTTTTCAATCAAATCACATAGACCAAAAGAAGAAGACGAGACGGAAAAAAGAGGGACTGTGAGTTTTTTTTTTTTAATTATTATGGTTTCATATTATTATTTTTAGTCTCGTTGTTTAAAATATTATAATTTTGTACCTTATGTTTTCAAATTATTATTGTTCATCACATCTAGGCAAAAGTTGTCTATGAATGTCACTTCACTTGATTTACGTTTAACTCAAATAAAAGTTTCACTTCAATAGTTTTGTTCAAATTCAATTCATATCGTAATTATTTAGGCTGAATGATATATTGCCACCTAAGGTTTCACTTAATAACAAATTATCACCCACAAAAGTTTAAAAAATCAAGTACCCACCCATTGACCAAAGTCAGAGAGATATTTCTATCTTTTTGAATAAAAATTAAAAAATAAATTTTAAAAAACATTAAAAAAGCAACCATCATCGGTGGTGACAGTGGCCGACGTTAATGTAGGACCCCTTGCTAAATGTCACTATACTTCTAATATTTATTTATTATACTGCAAATTAACTATATTATATTATTTTATTTTCTGACTACTGGAAAATTATTATCAGTCGCATCAAACAGGAACCCCTACACATTAGTTGTACTAAAAACATATGCAATGCGGAAGTCTATAAAAGAAATGTGATGGAATGCTAAAACCTACTGTACAGTATCCTGAATAAAACTCGCATCAAACAAGAACCCCTACACATTAGTTGTACTAAAAACATATGCAATGCGGAAGTCTATAAAAGAAATGTGGTGGAATGCTAAAACCTACTGTACAGTATCCTAAATAAAACTCATATTTTATTACCAAACTAGTATCTGAAAATATAAATGATACTATACATCCCATATGCATGAATAATATAAGCATGCGAGCCAACATGCTATCTGCTGAAAAATATGTACATATATACATACATATATGAAACTAAAAACATCAGGTAAGAACCCGCTCAAGCCATATCCCACTCTCTAACCATCCCGTGCTCTAAGCTTAGCTCCCCAACTCAACCTGCAAAAAAAGAAAGTTATAGGGGATGAGTGACAAATCGCTTAGTAAGCATCTCCTACCTCTACCCTCGGGTAGGCTCTAAGTTGAAATACCACTGGCTAGCTGCTAAACTGGCGAACTTAACTAAGTTCTCTGATAGCCTAACAGCTTCTTCTCTTATCTTATTCTCTGTTTTCTTTCTTTTAATGTTTTCTTACTCTGTTTCTATTTCATTGCCAATCTGATTACTAGCTTAATAGACTCTACTTTGCCTATAACTAGTCTGACTGCTTATCTGATAACTTCAACTGAGTTTATTTCTGATCTTACAATGTATTCCTTTTTAGATTGACTTACTGTTCGAATATTGTC
>JAJEJH010001341.1:0-29965 GCA_026122585.1 Anacardium occidentale
TTAATAAAAAGAACCCACAGTATTCAACAGTAGGGGTACTCGTGGCGGCGGGTCCTATAGCTGGTTTCGTGACTCGTCATGTTATGCTCTGTTTTACTGATTTCTTATTTCTTTACATTTTTGAGATATCATATATTTTCCGTAATATTCTTTTTCTTTGTCTATTTTGTTTCTCATGTAATGCTATACATGATATAAAGTGTGTACGTTGATGTCATGTGTATGTTAAATAGTTATAAAACTTGCCCTCGGGCATGATTTTCTGAAAACTCTTTCTGATACAAAAGTTGTGATCTGAAGATCCTGAAAATATATGTATATATATAATATCTATTGAAAACTGAATCAGAAAGTACTGTATCTAAAAATATCTACTATACTGGCCAAATTGATGATTATAGGGATTCGACACTCTGGTTGTGTGAGCTCAATCCTACTAAAATCTACTGATGCATAACCAACACTCTTTCTAATAAGTTTGGTCAATAACCATATCCTTTCTAGGGGACGTTGGTTTCTCTTTCTAACAGGTGTGCGAACTCATAAGTGCCCCTTTGTATTCACCCTTAATTAATGCCTAAAATATTGTATTTCTGTACTTTAAAACATGTTATTGGATCTTTGTATCCATTTTTGAAAACATCTAATATGACATGTCGTGCTATATATTGTTGATCATGCATGATGTGCTATTATATCTTTTTATAATTGAGTTTTGTATGCTTAAAAATGGTTTATCATGACTTAAGGATGCTTTAGAAGTGTTGTTGTGCTTTTCTTATGGTACACAGGCATTCACAAGTGAATCGTGCGCAAGGCGTATGCTTAGTCATGCTACTTTTGGAATCCTTTCATGAAATTTTGGCTGGCCACATGAGCGTGCATACAAGGCACAAGGTCATGCCCCATATGTACACGGGTGTGTAGTTGCTTATCAACACTCCCGTGGCTTGCTTACATAGGCTTGTGATATTGGGATCAAGTACACAAGCATGCGCATCACTCACACAAGTATGTGTCTAGTTTTTCAAGCACACACAGGTGCCAAGCAAAGTCGTGTCCACGAACGCACGTGTATGTGCTTAATTCAATTTCTACATATTACATCTAGAAACCTAGAAATCCCAGTCCAAACTCACCCAAACTTTAATCAAACATTAACACCACCCTAAAGCTTCTGCTAGTATGCATATTTTATCCAAATCTCATCCCAATCATGTCACATCTCATGGATAAAGCATATAACACATATATACAAAAATATATATACATATAATTATGGAATCAACGAAGAAATCATCATTTACATGTTTCCTAACTCAAGTAATCATTAAACAAGTAAGAACATTTTCATAACTCAACCAAGAGAAAAATCATGCTATAAAACAAAGTGAAAGAGGTAAGGAAATACTTACCTCTAGCCATGGAAGCTGGATCTCTCTCTCTAGTAGCTTTTGGATCTCTAATTTGAAGCTGAGCTGCTGGTTGATCTCAATTCTAGGGTTCGCTAGGAAAACGAAAGAGAACAAGAAAGTGAAAGTTGGAATTGCATATCTAGAAAAATAAAAAAGTATATCTGGCTAAATGGCATGACATATGATTGTGTGTCCCAGACACATGGTTGTGTGTGCAATGGCAATCTCAATTTTCTCTCTTTTTGTGTCGTATATGAAATATTCTCCTCAGAATACCTATGTATAAGCCACAAAAGGCTTCTAAATGACTTTTCTACCCCTGAACCCTCTCAAATCTACTTCCTATAAGGAAATCTTACTTTTACCCTTGATTTCAAAGCTTAAAAGATAGTTCTACCTTTGGGCTATTACATCAATAACCTTGGATATTGTCCTTAATTTTGCAAAGTTTCTTCCACTACCACGGGTTATCACTGGTTCTTTAAATATCCCAAGTACTTCTATTTTTGATCCTATTCTTATTAATCTAGTCCACCTAAACAAAATGTTTGTTGGCATTAATGATATATCGAAGGTGTTTCATAATAATCGTCTTATTCTAATCCTTACTCATCCTCAAGCCCAATCCTCCCTCCTCATGAAGACGATATCAAAAGTGTTCCTAAGTTTAATATCAATTTCCCTAAGAACTTTACTAAGGAGGAAAAAATGTGAAGTGCAAAACACTTGTATGCTAAAAGGAATTACTTTAATAAGCATAAACTGACTAGTATAAGATAATGATTACTCTTCTAAGACAAAATACAAGCACAAATCTTTCTTATAATAGACCTACAATCATTACTAGATAACTTGGAAGAAACCAAAGGAACACTGAGATATTGAAACAAAACAATCCTAATCTCAAAATTAAGGATACCAGTAAACATATTTCTTTCAGTCTCAAGAACCCTAAAAAAGAAGATATTGTTTTTCGCCCTATTTGCCACCAGCCTTGACCAATTGTTGAAACTATTAAGAGCAACTTTGAAAGTCCTAAGAAAGTTCTCAGTGGCCTTACAAAAAAGAATATGATCATTTGTAAAATTAAGACGAGTTATCTTGTTGTTCTTACATTTCTAATAATATTCAAACTCGCCTTTGTCAACTTTCTTTTCAATGATTCTAGAGAGAACTTCCATAACAATCACAAAAAGGTAAAGGGATATAATGTCACCTTGCCTAAGATCTCTTGAGCTTTTGAAAAACCCTTTAAGCTCTTCATTGATACTTATGGAGAACACGGGAGAAGTAATGCACTCCTTGATCCAATGGATAAAAGAAAAATAAAGCCCAAGATCAATTAAGCATGTAATAACAAAGTCCCAACTCACCATGTCATAGGCCTTTTTAAGGTCAAACTTAATGGCACACCTTTTTTTGCTCAAGATACTCTTGTAAAACTTGTTAAAAAGCTTATTACAAAGAAGATATCACCAATTTTCTACCTTCAATAAATGTAGCTTAAACTTTGTTCACACACAAAGGAAGAATGCATTTTAGCCTATTAGCTAGAATCTTGGAAATATATTTGTATATAGTATTACAATATGCAATAGGCCTAAAATCCTTAGCAAAAGATGGGCTATCATATTTCGGGACAAGAGCAAGGATAGTGCAATTGATTTTCCTAAAAAGAGTCCCTTTAGCAAAAAAATACTTAATGGCCTCAATCACATCCCCTCCCATAATCTCCTAAGCTTTCTCAGAAAATAAGGCACTAAAACCATCATGACCAAGAGCTTTATTATTGTTCATACTAAATAGCGTTTTCTTAATCTCCTCACTCATGACCACTTTTACCATATCCTTAGCCATCCTTCTAGAAATGCAATCCCTAAAGAAATTAGGTTGGTCAAAGTTATGATTTAACAAATCCTTCTTCATGAGAACACTTTTAAAATGATCCATTAAAACTTCTCCCTCTTTAAGAGCATAGTACCTTCCTCATTCATGATACCTTTGGTAGAGTTTTTATTCCTTCTACCCTTAACATAATTAAAGAAGAACCTAGTGTTTTGGTCTCCATTTTTTCCTTGAGGAAAAACTCATTCATCTAGCTAATTCTCTTATACTCTCGTGAAAGCTTTCTTTCCTCTACACTGAGTTTTTATCTAAAGGATCATTCAAGATTCTAGTTTGAGCTACATCCAACTTATCCCTAACAAGCTTAACTTTCTCATATATGCATTAGAATTCCTTCTTGTTCCATTTCTTCAACTTATTTTTGACCAGCTGATACAAAGGATTACCCACAATGCTAACTTCTCAGTAGTCTTTCACCGAAGGCAAAAACTGACTATCCTCAACCTAAAAGTTGAAAAACTTAAATGGGGGTCTTCGCCCAACATCCAGCCCATCATATTTAATAATCAGCAAACAATGATTTGAGACACTATTAAGGAGAACCATATCAAACGAATTAGAGACTTTACCAAGCCAGTTGCCACCCACCAAAATTTTGTTCAACTTGCAAGCAACCTTATGTGTACCATCACTCATATTACTTTATGTCACATAAAGCCCAATAACTCTAAGATCATCTAGCTACACGTGGAAACAACACTCATTAAATTCCTCATCGTGAGCATGCTATTCCTTAGAGCCTCTAACCCTTTTTTCATTAGTCTTGATAGCATTAAAATCCTCGATAATCATCCACAGAGTACTACAAGTCCTTCTACTAACCCTAATAATGCCATCCCACAATTTCCTCCTATCAGTGTAGTTGTTGGCTCTATAAACAAAAGTAGCCAACCACTTATTGCCTACAAGAATACTTTCAATCTCACAATGAATAAATTGATCACTAATATCAATCACTATTCCAAGTCACCCATATATGACCTCTCTAGCTAGTATTGTAATTATCAGTCAACTTCTAACTCCTACAAGTTTCGTTCCTTATAACTTTCTCTCTCACCTTAGTTTTTAAAATAGCAATAAGGTCTAATGAATTACTTTTAACAATCTTGCCAATCTTTCTTTGCTCAAGAGGGGAATTCAATCCTTTAATATTCCAATAAGCAATATTAACCATTAATCTTAGTACCTGTGGATTGACCACCCCTTTGCTTCCCACCTTTATTCTTATTCCCCTTAAATTCTTTTTTCTCTCCCTTATGTCTGATTTCCATGTCATCTTCCATAATGCCTTTCCTAAAAGGACAAATTTTAGGTAACTCCAGTTTCTCCAAAGGTTCCTCATTTTCCTTATCTAACATTGTTCCAATGCCCTTTCTTTCATTAACCTTATTCCTTTTATTGCCTTCCCTTTTAAAAATTGGCAATTCTTTATTTCCTTGCTCTTTACTATTTTTGTTAGATTCAATTTTAACCACATTTTCCATTAGGAGTTATTCATCTTAGAGATGGTTAAATGTCCTGTTCTGATCAACTATATAACTATCCATAATGGCCACCCCATTCTCAATTTCATCTCTAGTTGAGCCAAAAACCTCAAACCTATTTGAATGATGATAAACTAGAATAAGCCCAACTGCTTTTCTACCTTACTTCTTGTCCTTCTTTTTCATAATAGTAGTGCCTCCTTTATTTTTATCAAAACTAATGCTCTTTTGATTCCCTTGCCTAATTGCTATTCACTCACCAGTTAGACCTCTTCTCATATTGGTATTTTTCTAAACTCCAATTTTACATTCCTCTCTAGCATGCCCAAATTAATGACAAGTCTGACACCTTACCGTTTCCATACATAATTTACCTTTAACTTCATTATCTTCCCATTTGGCAATTTGATATCTAGGGAGTTTGGAAAATCCTTACCAATCTCTATTTCAATGTTAATTTAAGCATAATCTAGTCAAGATCCTACCTTAATGATTGAATCCAAGAAAATTGGTTCTCCAATTCCACTAACTATATAGCTAAAGCCTTTAGGATTCCAAAACTCTGGGGGAGATCTAACCCAAATTACCACATATTTGAATTTCTCAACCATCATGGTAATATTATGAGTCCGACTCTTAAGAAAGAAAGGTTAACTTTTAATATACCATAGATCGTAGTTAAGCACCTTAGTTGCAAATTTTTTAACAACTAGAAACGGAGGCCTTCTCCCTAGAAAGAACCCCCACTGCACATACTTCCTATTCTTTCACACATTTGATCACTAATTCCTTGAAGAGTTCAATGAGCTTTTTCCCTTCTTTACAAGAGTAAGAAGAAGGGAGAAACTCCAGGCTTGAGGACATTTATCTAGCACTGAAAAGCTTGCTCTATTTTTTAACCACCCTATTTGCATTTAAACATTCAAACTATTCAATGGCATACCATTAGGCTTTAAAGAGATCACTATGAAGTGACTCCTTACGATGCTATATAGGGTATGAGATAACCAACTAAATATGTAAAAATCACTACCATAACACCCCCCACACAAATGCACACATAAAACACAACAAAATGAAACATAGCAAGAAAGACACAAGAGCAATGACAACAACACACACTACACAAAGAACAAGGCCAACCTAACTTACCTACGAAGAGGGATATGAGAAGAAAAGGAACTAAATAACAAGAGTATAGGTAACTCACCAAGAACTAGTTGAACAACAAACGAGAGAGCCACTAACATATCTTTGATGAGTCACACAAGGGTAATAAGATGTCACAACACATTAATTGAGAAAGACACACTAAGAGACATAAGAAAGCCAAAGGCCATAGGAAAGGATGCCCATGTAAACACCCTACAAGCAAAGAGGAAAATACCATAGAAACAAAACGAAGAAGAGCCAAGCAGGCTAGAGAAGCCAACCAGTAGGAGAAGCAACTAAAGAAATAGAATTAGCAAGAACAAAGATAAGAAACTAGGTAAGAAACTTGAATAAAAAAAGGAGAACATAACAAGATTTAGACTCCACAATTCGAAGGATTGATATGTCTTAAATGCCATAAAAACAAGGTCTTGATAAGTTCTAAAGAAGTAAAAAATTCTAGGTGAATTCTAACTTGAGACAAAATTTTATTGATAAAAAATTGAATTGAATTACTTGAAATATTCTTTTATATACAAAAAGTTAAAATTCTAATCTAATTAGGTTTATGTTTTAATTAATCCTAATTAAATAAAGAATTAACACAAACTAAAAATAAGCTCCAAAACAAAAAGGGGTTATATCAAAAGACTACGCACAACATGCAATAACTGGAAAAAACTCATAGTTTTTCTTTAATTTCCACTGCCATATAAAGCTCCTAAAATGGAGACGTCCTTCATTGATAGTGTCTTGTGTTACTAAAGAATTGCCTTGTTGGTTGCGTGTTAGTGTGCTAGAGCATAAGAATTGATTTGTTGGTTACACACTAGTAAATTGTTGGACAAAACATTTTTTCCATGCGCATCTAAAGTAAGGCTGGGCATTGCATGCTTTGACGTGGCATGAAAACTTGACTTGGCATGCTTTTTTTGTCTTTTACCTTCATTAATTCTTCATTCTTTCTTTTTTTTATTATTATTATTTTGTTCTTCTTCTTCCATTCTATCTTCTTGTTCAAATTCTTGGGAATCTTCAATGAATCGTTTGAAACTTCCAACAATTCATCTTAAACCTTCGTCCATTGTATTGAAACTTTTGCCAACTCCTTCAAGTCTTTTAACTCAAAGCTCTTGACACCTTACTTTAAAAAGCTTGTCTAAGTTGGGGCATATCATTCCCTCTCTTTTTAGAAGGATTCATCCTTAAATCTGAACCTATATAAAAAAAAAAAGATATCAATAACACCAAAATTAAAACTATAACCAAACTCACCAAGTAAATCAAACTTGTAATCTCTATCATGACGATGCTTATTCACTTGGATAAATAATTTAACCATTATGTGAAGGATAAGTTCAACAACATGTTTAGCTCTCATAGTCTGGTGACAATATATAAAATGCACCATCTTTGAAAGGCTATAAACATTACTAACACATAATGGATTCCACAACCTAATGTAACATCCATGACTAAGTTAATCCAAAACACACTAGGCATGGGTAAAAAAATGTGCCATTTATGGTGTAAAGTCCTAAACTTAACCTTCCTACTTGTAATTCTTCTTTCCCAACCTTTTTCTACTTCTTACTACTATTCATATAAAAGAAATATCCATGTAGATTGCTAATGGTTTTATGCATACAAAAATCTCCCATTAAAGCTCTCCCAAGAGCCCTTTACCACAAGTAGCTCTTATAACTAATGATTATTCATGCATAACATATTTCTTCTAATCAAGCATTCATCTTACTTAATATCCTCCTCAAGTACAAAATGTTTACAAGAAAAATATTTTAATGCAACATGTATAATACCAATATTAAGATCAATGTCATAAATTTCTTATTATCCCAAACACCATCAAATTAGTACCAAGACTAGAAATTACTACAACCCTATCATTCAATTTAACTTAGCCCTTAATGGGTTTGAAGGATTGGTGATTTAGTACATACAAGGTTTCAAGGAATGTGAGCTATTGTATATGATGTCTAGTCAACAAAGCATTAAGCTCTTTGATGCTAACATCATTATTTCCTTGCAAGAAAATCACATTATCAAATTGAAAGAAAAGGTCACATCCATCAGCTAAAAATTTGTCCTCCTTTAACATAGGTACAAGTAAAGATGGCCTTGTTATCAATGCTTGCTCAACCTTATTTACCTTTCTTTATTCTATACTCTCAAGCACTTTATTGTTTTTCTCTGTGGTATCTATGTTTGATGTGTTTGCACTTATACTGGTGTTTATGCTCATTGTGTTTACACTTTCATTATTTTCTTTTTCACTTCTCTTGATCTCACTCATATTTCCTTTTTAAGCCTTACTAAGTGTTTGCCTCTCTCACTCACTTTGTAATTTCTTTTAATCTTCAACAATTGGTTTCAATGTCATAGGCATAAGTGTGATAGGTTTCCCATTTATTTGAAAGAAGTATTTACTTTTTATTCTCATCATACTTTAGTTTCCTATCAAATTTCCACTATCTAGCTAAAAATATATGAGTAACCCGTAACAACTTGTATTGACACCACATCACAAAGTATTTTATCACTATACCACCTAAATGAGAAAGATACCCAAACTTATTTATCTCTATTGACCTCTTTACACTCATTAGACCACTGAAGCCTATAAAATCAAGGGTGTTTATTCATAGGCAATCCCAACTTTTCAACTAAGGTAGTACTGGCTAGGTTAGTACAACTATATCTATTTATGATGATATTACCAATTTTACTATTAACATGACAATAGGTACAAAAAAATACTCTCTCCTTATGGCTCAAACTCATCTAACTTAATTTATGTACTAAGTGCATGTCTAACCACATGACAACTCCTTTTTTTACAAGTCTCCTACCAACTTCTCTAGGTGTTGGCTTTTTATACGCCTCTATAACGGCTCCTTTATTTTCTTGCCTAAGGATTATTTCCCTATTCTCTTCAAAGAAGAAGCCTTATTAGTATACCCTTTTTGCAACTTATCAATGGTAACCTTTTGTTTCTCTATTTGATACCTAAAATCTCCCATAGGCATCTTTAATTTTGCAAAATATTATTGCATAGCTTATATTGTAAAAGAATCCTTTTAGCCCTAACTCTTTTCAACCCTTTTATCTTTTTGTCAACCATGGTGTGTTTCTACAAAAACAATAGTAAAAAGAGAAAAAAAGAAAACTATCCTCACAAGCACCTTCTTATAGTTTACATTCAAGAAAGGTCATTCGACACTCGTGTTGAAAATCACTTTAATGTGCTCATAATTCTCACTTTCTTAAAGCTCTCTAGTAACCAAAAATGTCTTAAGAAACCTGAATGTGACAATTCTTAGCTGATGATCATGGTAAACATCTGAGAGCAAATAAAGTCCAAAACAACCATACATGCAAGCTTACGAAGAGTGATTTCCATGCATATTACAAAGGCAATGTAATACTAGTATATATTTTTTCTTATTATTTTTTTTGCATAATATTTATTATATAAAAGTACCACAACATACTTAAACATATTTATTTTGTGGAAGCTTAAACTATACATTCATTCATACATTTCAAAAGCATAAAGCACTTATCATTCTTTACTAAAAATCTCATGTATTATTAATGCATAAAAGTTTCTAAAAACATAAATGTGAAATTTTAATAAAACTCAAATTGTAATACTAATAAAGTGTAACTGTACACCAAAATACATGAAAACTGTACAATACATGATTGCTATATAACAACTAGACATATGATATCTCGTCCAAAGCTATCTTATAGCACTTCTCAGCAACTTAAACATAATTTGCAAGAAAAATAATTTTGCAATGAGTGACAAGTCATTTAGTAAGCATTTATTAACCTTACATACATAATCATATCCTATCTTTTAGCGTTCATGTCTTATCATTATTCCTATGTTATCCTTATATCTTCTGGACTCAGTAAGCAATCCTTTAGCTTATATTCTTTCTTCTCTCATTATTCTTATATTGTCTTTTCTCTAGATTATGTCATGTCATGTATGTCATGATATAAAATATGTTGAAATCCATGACTTAGCAAAAGGCTTGCTTTATTAAAACATATTTTTTGGAAAAATCATATTCGATCTGAAAATTTCATCATAAACCATGTTATAATTTATCCAAATATCTCATCATAAA
This sequence comes from Anacardium occidentale, assembly GCA_026122585.1. Taxonomy (NCBI): domain Eukaryota; kingdom Viridiplantae; phylum Streptophyta; class Magnoliopsida; order Sapindales; family Anacardiaceae; genus Anacardium; species Anacardium occidentale. Next base: position 10,120 of record JAJEJH010001341.1, read on the forward strand.
ACTTATCTTAAAATCTCTCTTTCTTATAAAAATTATACACAAAATACTTTCTTAAAACATTTGTATTGATCAAATTAATAAACATAAGTATTCAACACCTTAACCATGTGAGTTCAACTAATCCATGACCAGCACTCTCTTTAACATCCTTGGTCTATGTCTATGTCCTCTCTAACGGGCATTAGTTTCTTTCTCTAACATGCTTGCAAACCCATAGATACCTCCTTATATTTACCCCTAAAAGATGTCCAATACATCATATTTTCAACTTTAAAACTTATGTATGTAAAATATTTACTTTCTTTGAAAACAATACTTTGGCATGCCATGCTCTATGAAGTTCATCATACAATAAAGCTTAACATCTTCTTAAAATCATGACTAATATTCTCTTAATAATATTTCTTATTAAGTCATATGATTAGTAATTGTAATGTTTCTCTTATAATTCTTTTTTCAATTCATTATTAAATTTATAATTTTTCTTTTTCATTAATTTAGGTAATATACTGATAATTTCCTTTAATTTTACTTATTTAATGTTCTACCATTTCCCCTAATTTAAAATAATTAATTTCCAAAATTGCTCGTATTGCACGGTTGTGTACTATACAACCACATGACTATGTCCTCCCTAAACTCTACAGTTAATGCAGACTTCGCAAGTGCACTTGACCATGACTTAACGCTATTAAATCCCAAATATTAAATGGCAAAGAACCCAGATAGGGGGGTGAATAGGTTATTTGAAAAACTTATATAATTTTTTAAACTTTTTCAACCAACAATCAACACAAGCAATATGATTAAATATGAACATAAAATAAAAGAGATCGCGAAGAGAGAAATGCTTAGCTGTTTAGAGTGGTTCGGAGCTTCTCCACGCCTCTTATGTCCACTACTTCAAGCAACCCCGCTTGAAGATTTCATTCCACTAACTTCAACCCTGAAGTTACAATAGTTTTGATACAAGGGATTTCGCCCTTCTTACATTAGTTTTGATACAAGAAATTGCACATTTAACTTAGTTTTAATAGGGATTACGCCTCATACTAGTTTCATGGGATTGCACCCAAGAGTTTATGAAATTTTTTCAGCAGAAATGCCTCACAAGGCAGATATACACTCAACTCACAAGATTTCTCTCAAATGGTTTACAAATTAGTTTCTAATGAAAGAGAATATGGAGAAGAATTAGAGAATGAAAGAATAAGAGTCTTTGGCCTTGTTCTCTAACCTTTGAATCCTTAAATCAACTTTAATTTATAGTTGGTGGGAGAAAATAATCGTTACAGTTGATTTGGGAGCTATTGGAGATTTTCTGGGAACTTGCATAGGCATGTCCTTTTCTTACACGGTCATGCTTCTTTTATTCTTCACTTTCCAATAGTCATATTTTATGCTAATACGGGGGTGTGTCTTCCTCACACGGTCATGTGTCACTTTTTCATGCATAACCTTTTGGATTCTAGAAGCTAGCATGGGATGCATGCATGATCATGACATGGGAAACACACGATTATATTTTAGCCTTACACACGAGCGTGTGTTTCTGCTACACGACTGTGTCTTCTGTCTTTTTGATTTGTCTTTGCTTGACACAGCAGCATGTCACAGGCGTGTGTATGATTTTGCTTTGACACACGATCATATGTCATGTGCCTTAAGCACATGGTCGTGTATGACAACTTTATGCATAACACGCTCGTATGCATTAAGCACACAGTGTGTGTGGCTTCAATTCTTTAATACATGGGTGTGTGTTAGCATAACCTAGTCATGTATGACATCAAAGTCTACACACACAGTTGTGTATGAGCTTTGAACAGACGTGTGTATATATATATTCCTGCAAAACAAGCTTTCAGCCCAATTTTGGTCATGAACCAAGTTCATGTCAGGGGTAATTTTATCATTTAATGAATTTTAACGTATTTTCAAAATCATCAAAACACCAAGGGTTTAACAAACACCTTATAGTTGTGTCCTAGTGTGACAACACTATTGCTTCTCGAGTCGTGCAAACATAATATACATGACCATGATACTATAGAATATTACCATAGGGTTGTGCACCTTACGAATGCACAATTGTACATCACATTCTACTACTATAAATCTTAGCCACATAGCCACAGATCCTCTCAATTCTCCACTCAAACTGTATCCAAAGGTATTCAATTGTATTAAATCATCAATATGCAAGAATCATTCATCAATTTTTTATCAATCCATAGTAAATCTCATCATCATTGGCATTAAAACTCTTATTTTATCAAGCAACACAAATAAACATCCTAAGCATGTTTCTACTCAATCACATCATCTTAAATTATCATTCATCATTAAATCAGAGTAAAAAATCATAGTAATTGCATACTTGGAAGTAGCACTCCATAATACATATATCATTTTCAATTAAACATGCAATTAACCTATAGCTCATGCATAGTCAGTTTCTCCTCTCTTTCTACTCTCTCATGAAGGCTATCTAAAACACTAAAAAATTTTAATTAAAGAGAAAATGAATTTTGAAATGAAAACTTGCTTCATATAGTCGTGCCAAAACTATGCTCATGCATAGTCGTGTATCTTAGGACGCACAATCATGTATGACAGAAATTTAAAATTTCTATGCTTTTTTACACTATACATGTGGTATCTATAATACATATATCATTTTCAATTAAGCATGCAATAACGTAGATCTAAGTGGTTTAACACCATAACTTATTATATCTTGTTGCATGCTTCGTTAATTACACTAAATTAATTTGATTACATAGCAAATATCATCAAACAAGCTTGTATAGCAATTAATTATGCATCATCACCATTAGAACAGTAAAAACAAGAGAAGAAAAGTAAGAAATACTTACCTTAAATGCTTACAAATGCTTACTCTCTCTTTAGATCATTCTTTCTCTACAGCTCACACCTTAGCTAACTTCTCCTCTCTTACTGCTCTCTAATGAAAACTCTTTGAAACACTTAAAATTTTTGAATGAAGAAAAATTGAATTTTAAAATGAAAACATGCTTTATATGGTCATGCCGAAATTATGATTATGCACGGTTGTGTATCTTAAGACGCACGATTATACATGATAGAAACTTAAAATTTTTATATTTTTTTATGATGTATGTATGGCTGCTTCTAGAGGTGACACATGTATGAGTCAAATAAAGCCCTTAAATGTCTATTCTACCCTCAAACTTAACTCAAATTCTTACCCTAAAATCTCACTTTTCTTACCAATTTCCTATCTAAAATAATTATTTTGACCTCAAGTTGTTATACTTTCATCCTCTTATACAAATTTTATCCTCGAAATTACTTGAACAATTCTGGCAATCTCACTTTGAACTCTAACTTTACCTATAAAGTAACCTCCTCAAATCTGTGATTCTTTCATAACACCTTAACCAAAATCTCCTTATTCCTTAATGTCCTAACTCTGTGATCCAAAATCCAAACTGACTACTCTTGATAACTCAGATCCTTAGCCAAATCCGAATTCTAAACTTTCAAAACATGAGACTTATCCTTGACATTTTTCCTTAATAAAGAAACATAGAAGATATGATGGATTAGATCCATACTAACAGGAAAGACTAATCTATATGAAAATTCTCATCTTTCTCCAATACCTTATATGGCCTAATAAAATGGGGAGTTAGCTTACCTTTCCTACTAAATGCCACCATATGCCCATATGGAGTAACTAATACCTTATCTCCTACTTGAAACTCCACCTCTCTATGTCTCTTATTGGTATAACTCTTTTATTGGTTTAGGCTTGTCTCATCCACTACCTAATTAATCAAATCTTATCACTCATTTTCTGAGTCATCCCAATGTAAAGGAAACCTACTCCTCATACTATATAAAACCTCAAATAGAGTTATCTAAATAATTAATCGATAGTTATTATTATAAGCAAATTTAATCAAAGGTAGCAACTTAACCTAACTCAATCTATGATCTATATAATATACCATCAACATATTCTTTAGAATTTGATTAGTCCTCTTAGTCTACCTATTAGTTTATATATGATACGTACTAAAGCACAACTTAGTCCATAAATATCTCTATAGACTACCTTAGAAATCAAACATGAATCTCAAGTCTCTGTCTAAAATGATAACTCTAGAAACCCTATGTAGCTTCACTATCTCCCTAACATATAGTTAACCCAACTGATCTATAGATATCCTTTTTCAAATAGGCAAGAAATACACTAGTTTTCTCAATTTGTCCACAATCACCAATATGTTGTTATAACCATGTTGCACTCTAAGAAGACCCACTATAAAGTCCATGAAAATGTTCTCCTATTTCCACTCAAGCACACTAAATGACTACAACAATCCAGGAGTTCTTTCATGCTTTGTTTTGACTTACTGACAAGTTAAGCACCTAGCCACAAAATCAGTTATATCTTTTTTCATACTTGACCACCAAAAGTCCCTATTGAGATCTTTATACATTTTAACACTATCTAAATGCTCTGCATACATCGCATTATAAGTCTCAACCAAAATCCTCTATCTTAACCTGTTATCCTCAATGTAGCATCCTAGGTTTCGAAAGCCTTTTCGGTTAGAGTTTTGGGGTTAGAATTGAGATTCAGAGAGAGATCGGGAGTCTGGATAAGTTCAGGGGTGAATTGGTAAATTTTCGAAGCCATGCGGCTTCCGTTGGAATCCTTTCGGAAGGATTCGATCAGGCGAGTGAGCGGAAAATGAATTAAGTTCATTTTCCCTGGTGCACGCCCGTGCATCATGGGTGCACGCCCGTGCGTGGCATGGTATTTAAGTGAGAGCCGAGAGAAATGTCATTTCTTTTCTCACCCAAGTTTCTTTTAGCCATTTTCTCTCTTCAATTTCAGCTCCTCCTGTGCCTAGAGAGGGAATCCAGCTGCAAGAAGCTCCCAACCCGATTAGAGAGCCAAGAGATTAGTGATTTGAAGCTTGTTTTCTGGATATGGAGAGAGGTAAGTGTTCTTCACTTCTTCTCGCGTTTTCCCAGCTTGATTGATGAGTTTTGCTGCCATGGATGAATTCCTTGCATGCTGATGAATGTGTGGAATGCTTATATGTGATTGCATGTTGATTTAGTTGATGGATTTCCACCCTTGAAGCTTGCATGTGTGTATGTATGGCTTTAGAAAGAGAAAGGAGAAGTTTTCCATGGTGAATTTGTGATGAATGAGTGCATGTTGCATGTGAAGCTTGGATTGTGGTATTTGGAGTGCTGGAATTGTATATTTGAAGTGTTATTGCATTTGGATGAGTTTTGGTTGGCCAATTCGTGATGTTTCCGAGCGGTGCTTTGTTGAAGAACCAGACGCACGACCGTGCGCCCACATGGCACAGCCGTGAGCCTGTGTTTCTCCAGATGCACGACCTGTGCACGGTCAGAAAATGTACATGCACGCCCGTGTGTCCGCATACGCACGCTCGTGCGTAGGCATTTTCAGTGGCAATGAATAGTAAATTCCAGTAGCTTGCACGACCAGGCGCACGGTCCCGTGCGTCATGGTGCACGCCCGTGCACGTTTCATGCACGCCTGTGCATCAACAGAATTTCAGAAAAATAATATTATTTGATTAATTAAGCATGGGAAATTCAGACAAACGGGTAAATTGCTGCAGATAAGCATTTAATAAGCATGTATTCAGGTAATAAACTGCATGTGCATATCATGACATGACATGTAGTTTCAGAGAGGATCAGGGGATCCGAATTCAACAGTATTCAGAACCCGATGTACGGGTAAGAGTTTAGGGTGAATACGAGGGGGCATCTGTGGGAATCAGCCTTCTGACACCAGTCAGAACGCTCAGCAGCATTTCAGATTAAGTTCCTGACACCAGTCAGATGATTCAGCAGCATCTCAGTTTTAGCTCTCTGACACCAGTCAGATCGAAGCAGTACAGTATACAGATTCAGCTTTCTAGCCAGTAGCTAGAATGGTTAACCCACATGGCCAGGATGCCGAATCCCTGTATTACCCAGTCTGATCAGCACAGCAGGTACCCGAGGGTACAGAGAGAGGTATTCAGATGCATGCATCCAATTTTTAGTTATCATGACATGACATACACATCATGACATGAACCCATATGATAATAATGAATAAATGCGATCCAGATGATCAGTTTTCAGATACCAGCGAGCGCATAGATGTATGATTAGGTCCGAGGCCCAGGTATGTTGATTTTATATGATTGTTTGTGCTTGCTTGGGTATTGAGGGAAGTAAGGAGCGCTTACTGGGTGATCTTTATCACTCATCCCCCTCCTTCTTCCAGTTTTCAGGTGGTTTGTGCTGGGTTCGAGGAGCGGTTGGACCGAGGCTGACGGAGATGGCACGCACACACACCTCGATCAGTGTATATCAGTTTTAGACCTGTGTGGTCATTGTTGTACATGTTTTGTATCCAGATGTACAGTATATGTATATGATGTAGGCCAGTGGGCCCTTGTACAGAACAGTTGTATATTTCAGATGTATATATATATATGATGTATATTCAGATGAGCTTCTGCGTGTACAGAAATGTAGAGCATTGTACAGTTTCAGTTATTTTATTTTCCGTAGGATTCCCGTCGCGGGTACCCATATTTTCAGATGATTAATAAAAGCACCCCAGATATTGTTATTATTCAGCAGCAGGGGTACTCGTGGCGGTGGGTCCTACACTCAAGCACACAAACTTTATCTCAAAATCTTAGAATCCTATCTCTCAACTTGAAATCAAGTATCAAACCCTCTTTAATCCTTTAGACTATCCTCTTAGACTACTTATCTGATAACCTACTTAATCTAATAAAGTTGATACAATATATAAACTAGAGAATCCGATAGTCAAAATCCTAATATGCTATCTGTTGAACTCATGCTATAACTCCTTTTAAAATAGAAATCCTAAATAAAATTGTTTTTTTACTTAAAGCATCAACAACCATGTTAGCTTTACTCAGATGATACCTGATCTTATAACTATAATCCTTAATTAACACCAACTGTCTCTTCTATCTCATATTGAGCTCCTTTTGTGAAAAGAAATATTTCAGACCCTTATGATCTGAATATATATTACTCCTTACTCTACATAGATGGTGCCTCCAAATCTTCAAAACAAAGACAATTGCAGCCAACTTCAAGTCATGCATAAGGTATCCCAACTTATAATCCTTTAACTATTTAAAGGCATACACTATTATCTTACTAGCCTATATCATACTGTACCAATCCTCTAATAAGATGCATAAGCATTGACCCCATATTTAACTCCCTCTTTAGATAATGTCAAAACTAGAGCACTAGTCAACCTTTATTTTAACTCTTAAAATTGATTCTTACACTTTTTAGTCCAAATAAAGGGAACCTCCTTTTTAGTCAAAGTAGTCAAAGGCCTTACAAGACTCAAGAATGTCTGAATAAACCTTCGACAATATCCAACTAACCTAGGAAAACTCCTTACCTCTTTAACCATCCTTGACCTCTACCAACTCAATACTGCCTCTACCTTACTTAAATAAATAAAAATACCCTTGACTGACATCATATGCCCTAAAAAGGTTACATTATCCAGCCAAAACTCATACTTAGAAAACTTAACATACCATTGTCTATCTGTCAACCTTTGCAATATATACATGGATGCTCCTCTTGCTCTTTTTTACTCTACGAGTAAACCAGAATATCATCTATAAATACAACTACAAACCAATTAAAGCAATCCTAAAACATCATATTCATCAAGTTTATAAACATTATAAGAGCATTAACTAATCGAAATGACATCATGATAAACTCGTAATGGCCATACCTTATTCTAAAAGTAATTTTGGTTATATCCTTATCCATTACCTAAACGTAATGATACCTAATCCTCAAATCAATCTTAGAAAATGCCACTACCCTTCTTAATTGATCAAACAAATCATCAATCATAGGTAATGGATACTTATCTTTCATAATCATCTTATTAAACTCCCTATAGTCGACACAAATCCTTATCGACCTATCCTTTTTTTAACAAACATAATGAGAGCACCTTAAAGTGAATAACTCAGCTTAATGAACTTCTTATCCAATAACTCTTGTAACTACTTTTTCAATTCCTGTAACTTAATTAGAGCTATTTGATACAGAGCCTTAAAGATAAGAATTATACTAGGAGCCAAGTCAATACCTCTCTCGTAAGAGCTAACCCTAACAAAGTGCTTAGAAAATATATCTACGAACTCTTTCACTAGGCAGCTCTTGACTCAAATCCATTCTAACACACTATTTTTGTTAAAACCCGTACATAACCCTTAGTCAACATCCTCATTAACTTAACATATGAAATAATCATACTTTAAATCCTATCCTTACCAAACATAAACTAATCATCACCTAATTGGAATCTAGCTTTTCCTCTCTTACAATCAATCTTTACTTCACATCTACCCAAAAATCCATACATAAAATCATATCAAAATCTGTTAACTCTAAAATGATAAAATCTATCCTCATATATCTATCCTAAAACATAACCACCTGATTTACTAGCATCCTATCGCTTATTATAGTATCACTATCGGACAACTTTATACAAATCCCTTGGTCTACAACATTGCAAATCAACTTTAATCTATGCACCATAACTTGAGAAATAAAACAGTGTGTAACACCATAATCTATTAAAGCAAAAAAGTAATATCATAAAAGAACAACTGAACAATCACTACAAGTAGTTAGCATTAGCCTACTCTTGATGTACAACATACACTCGAGCTCTAACTCCTTCAAAAGTATTAGTACCTCCCTTGAAAAGACACTTTCAAATTTGATAACCCAGTTAGAAACGCTTAAAACACACATTTTTCCTTATCAAACTCTCTCTTAGATGTCTTTTGCTATACTTACCACGTATTGGTAGCTTAACTCTAGCCTTCTTGCCTCCCTTATACGCCTTATGTTATACTTATCTCTTGCCCTTGTCTCTATCTTTCTTAACCTCTAAAAACATGTCTAGCCTCCTTAAACACACCTCATATCTCAATGTTGTCCCTAAAGCCCTAATATTTCCCTATAAAGGAATTGTTCTAGTTATAACATATTTGGTAATCATAAAATATAGTTTACGTATAAATTTTTATACCCTACCCTCCTTATAACTAATCAATCCTAACATAAACCTTATGAGGGCATTGAACCTGATAACAAACTCCTTAACTGAACTAATCTCTTAAGTCAACTCTATAAATCTTGGACTCTAACATATATTATGTCAAAACTCTAGTAAGGTTTCATAACCATTGTGTCACCTGTCAACATATATTTAACACATGTCACCCTCCCTCAATAAGACATGTTAAATAGCCTTGTAACACACTTGACCACTTCTATCAGCTCTATAATGACAATAGAATCTTTTGAGGCACTAAATCTTGGTAGCTGATAAACTTTGAATATACTATAGATAGGGTGAAATCATTCTCTATCTCTCACATCCTCTCACAGCCTCTCTAATCATCTATCATACATCTACTACATTTAAACTTACTTAGGTGGCCTGAGACCCTTTTCTAGCACTCATAGGTCTAATGGATGCATTACTCTCAACATCCTCTCAGCATCTTCAAGTCTAGGCAACATAGTCCTCATATCTAGAATTTTATTATATATTATTAGAAAATTAAAATTTAATTGAATTGCATATTAATACATTTACGCTAAGTGAATATTACGATTACTAGCTATCAAGATATGTTAACTCTAAACTCATGCAATTTTTAAAAATAATGCAATTTGAAAAAGAAAAATTCATTTAAAACACTTAAGAAATCAATTTTCAAAATAATTTGCTAAAATTCACTTTGAAAATTAAGGTCTAGTTCTTGTTATGAAGCCAACAATTATAATACAATGACATACATATATATATACACATATATTTGCCATAATATTTAATATATGTAATAGTATCACAATTTACTTACTTAAACATATTTAATTTGTAAAAGTTTAAACTATGTATTCATTTATACATTGTGAAAGCATAAAACATTTATCATTCTTTACTAAAAGTCTCATGTACTATTAAGACATAAAAATGACTAAAAACATACATGTAAAATTGTAATAAAACTCGAATCGTAATGCTAATAAAGTGTAATTGTACACCAAAATAAATGAAAATTGTATAATACATCATCACTGCATAAAAACTAGACATATGATATCTCTACCAAAACCATCTCACAGCACTGCTCAATAGCAATCTACAAGAAAAGTAATTTTAGAATAAGTGACAAGTCACTCAATAAACATTTCTTAACCTTTGATTCACAATCCTAACCTATCCTTTAGTATTCATGTCTTGTTATAATTCTTATGATATTACTTAGCTTATACTCGTTTCTTGTCTTATTATTCTCATAATATCTTTTCCCTTAATCATACCATATTATGCATGTGATGATATGATATGAATTTCACTTCACCAACACTTCTTCATGATCATGGGAAACATCCAAGAGTAGAGGAAATTCAGAGAAAGAATTCCATGGTCCAAAACAACCACACATGTGAGCCTACTAAGAGTAATTTCCATACATATTATAAAGGCAAGATGAATGAGATCAAATTCAAGCAATGTGACTTTATGAAGCTCATGCATTCTAACATTCATTTATGGCCCTCCAAGGAGTCCAAAATCATAAAGTGGCTACACAACAAGTTCAAAGACAATAGGAGAAGTCAAGCCAAGCCAACCAAGGGCTTATGATCAAACATGTATTTCTTTCTTTAGTTTTAAATGTAATTAGATTTAGGGAACTTATGTAATTTGTCTCTTTTGTGTTTTCTTTATTTAATTTAAGTGCTGTTTAAGTTAACTAGGATTAGTTAGACTTTAACCATGGTTTGTATCATGCCTATAAAAGGCAATCCAAACTTATTGTAAAGGACTTTTGATGAATTAATGAAAATTTGAGAGTTTTAGCTTTCCTTCCTTGTGTTCTTAGAACTTGGTGTTCTTGGGAACCAAGTATCAATCCTTTATCCAATTTCCATTGCAAGAGGGAAGTTGGTGGTGGAGATTCAAGTTGGTGATTCTTGTATCAAATGGGTGGAGCCTTCCTTTAAGCTTGTGTGCAAGAAATCTTTATGCTTGGATCACCCTCAAGTTGGTGGAAGATTTCCTTTATGCTTGAGGTTTGTTTTCTTGCTAATTTTAGTTCATGTTTGATGGTCTTGAAGTTTGCTTGAAGTGATGATAGATTGGAGTTGCATGAATGTTAGTCTTGGGTGGGAAATTTGCTTGATAATGCATGGTTCAGGAGCTTGTTTATTGCTAGATTTTTTGACCATCATTTGAATGCTATTTGTTCACCATTGAAGAGAGATTAAGGGCTGCATTTCACATCAATTTGGTATCAGAGCCAAAACCTGGTTGGAATATGTTTAAGGGTGTGTTTGTAGTGCATTGTGGTGAGTGATTGGTATTTGAAACCCGTAAATTTTTCTGCTGGAATTGTGGAAAATTTCTGCATGAATTTCCTTGTCTTGGCTGAAATTAATTGCTAGATATAGGCTGGAAAATTATGCTTGCATTTGTAGTATGAAAGGGTGATATTTTAAATTTTGAATGTATGATTAAATTGGGAAAGAAGTAGAAGAAGTGGCTGCTGGATTTTTGCATAATTCTTGGCTGGAAATTTGAAGAATGTGAGAATTACTTCATGTGAAGAAGGAGAGAAAAACTTGCCGCTGGATATGCAATTTTTTGGCTAAAAGTTTGATTGATTTTGGAAACAGAAAGTGATCAATTGGTGTTAGTACTTGCTCCTAAAATTAAGCTTGACACCTTACCTTCATTCAATGCCCACTTGTGCCCTTCAATTAAAATTTACATAAATTGCAAATTGCCTTGCATGTGAGTCGGACCTTATTGCAAATTTGGGAGGAGGTTAGTCAATTTCCTTGTTAACTTTTTCCTTAAATCTTGGCTTTGAAACCTATCACATTAAATGCCTACATCTTTGCCATACCTTTGCATGTTCACAAGTACCCACTTGCCTACACTATTACTACTTTGATTTATCCACTTGCATTCCTCATTTACCAAATTGTCCCTTGCCAAAATTTTCATGTTACCCTTACTAAAGTTTGCCAAAGCCCAACCTAAAATTTCAAGCCCAAATAATTAGTAACACTTTAACCCAACTCCATACCTTAGCCCAAATTCATTGGCCCGAGTTACTGTTCACATCTAAAAGGTACTGTTCACAGAACCCAAAACATTCATTTCCCATTTACTTAAACACTTCCCAATTCATCCCACATGAACCAATGGCAAGTGTAAACCCCTTCCACACTAGGTGCACAATCCAAGGAAAAGTATGTAAGGTTATCATTGATAAAGGGATTCATACTAATGTGGCTTCTAAGACCTTTGTGGAAAAATTAAATATCCCAACATATGATCTTGCAAGTCCTTATGAGATACGATGGGGAAGTAATGGGAACCCAATTCAAGTGAACAAACTTGTTATCCTAACTTTTTCCATTGGCAAAAATTATGAGGATGTAGTGATTTGTGATGTAATTCCAATTGATGAATGTCATTTGTTACTTGGGAGGCCATGGCAATGTCAAAGAGAAGTTACACACAATGAAAAGATGAACACCTATTCCTTCAAGTTCCTCAAAAAGAAGATTACCCTCATACCCTTATCACTTGAGGAATTATCATCTCCATCATCATCATCCCAAACGTCTTTCCCTAGAGCAAACAAGCTTGAGGAGTCCATGGAAGAACATCAAGCCAAAGATGCATTAGTGGTGATTGAAAGGAAAGGTGAAATTAAGAAAGCTATCTTACATGAGTGTGATGAAATGGCCAATGAGGAAAATACTTCCAAGTTCAACCATGCAAATGACCACGAAAGTGAATTAATAGAAGAAATTAATAGAAGCTTGGTAGGTGAATTGATTGAATAGGATTTGAGGGCAAATCCTCATCAATCTGGGGAGATTGATATGAATTTCACTTCACCAACACTTCTTCATGATCATGGGAAACATCCAAGAGTAGAGGAAATTCAGAGAAAGAATTCCATGGTCCAAAACAACCACACATGTGAGCCTACTAAGAGTAATTTCCATACATATTATAAAGGCAAGATGAATGAGATCAGATTCAAGCAATGTGACTTTATGAAGCTCATGCATTCTAACATTCATTCATGACCCTCCAAGGAGTCCAAAATCATAAAGTGGCTACACAACAAGTTCAAAGACAATAGGAGAAGTCAAGCCAAGCCAACCAAGGGCTTATGATCAAACATGTATTTCTTTCTTTAGTTTTAAATGTAATTAGATTTAGGGAACTTATGTAATTTGTCTCTTTTGTGTTTTCTTTATTTAATTTAAGTGCTGTTTAAGTTAACTAGGGTTAGTTAGACTTTAACCATGGTTTGTATCATGCCTATAAAAGGCAATCCAAACTTATTGTAAAGGACTTTTGATGAATTAATGAAAATTTGAGAGTTTTAGCTTTCCTTCCTTGTGTTCTTAGAACTTGGTGTTCTTGGGAACCAAGTATCAATCCTTTATCCAATTTCCATTGCAAGAAGGAAGTTGGTGGTGGAGATTCAAGTTGGTGATTCTTGTATCAAGTGGGTGGAGCCTTCCTTTAAGCTTGTGTGCAAGAAATCTTTATGCTTGGATCACCCTCAAGTTGGTGGAAGATTTCCTTTATGCTTGAGGTTTGTTTTCTTGCTAATTTTAGTTCATGTTTGATGGTCTTGAAGTTTGCTTGAAGTGATGATAGATTGGAGTTGCATGAATGTTAGTCTTGGGTGGGAAATTTGCTTGATAATGCATGGTTCAGGAGCTTGTTTATTGCTGGATTTTTTGACCATCATTTGAATGCTATTTGTTCACCATTGAAGAGAGATTAAGGGCTGCATTTCACATCATGATATAAAATATGCTAAAATCCATGATTTAGCCAAAGGCTTGCTTTCTTAAAACATATTTTTTGGAAAAATCATATTTGATTTGAAAATCTCATTATAAACTATATTGTAATCAATGTGAAGATCTTATCATAAGACTTATCTTAAAATCTCTCTTTCGCATAAAAATCATATATAAAATCTTTTTTTAAAACAACTGTGCTAATCAACTTGATGAATACAAGGACTCGACACCCTAATAATATGAGTTTAACTAATTTACTGTAATAGTCGAAGGGTAGAATTGTCCTTATTTTGTGACAACAAATGGATCAGTCCCTTGAGCTCTTAGCTTTCGAGGGAAAGGTTGGCATTAAGAATTAGAGAAGAATCCTTTTTGGCCATTATCAAATTTATTTCTTGTGGGTTGTTGGTCTTGCCATTTTTTAGGTTTGTCTTTACCCATTTGAGCTTTTTCATTCCTAAGATCAGTTATTTCCTTGATCACTTCTACTCTATGGCATGTGCATTTTCCTAATTATGCAAGGTCATGTCTTATAATAGTCATAACCGTGTAGAAGTCTTGTTGCAGGCCCATGTATATAAGGACACGACCATGTGTGGTGTATACATGACCATACATTTTTGAAACACATACCCATGTAATAAGCCAGAGATTAACAAAAAGATTTTAGAAGCTAGCATGACTTGACACATGACCACGTGCACACTTGTACACTAAGAGAAAATTACATAACGGTAAAATTAGAGCAAAAAACAAAAAAGAAAAGGAAAAAAAAGAAGAAAAAGAAAGAATATTTTTCCAAAATCACACCTTCAAGCTCATACAAATATGAAAAACTCAATAGCAGCCTAAAAACAACATAAGTAATCATTAGAGTATGATCAAAAAGTAGAATAGAAACAAGAAATAGTAAATAGAAACTATTATGTAGACATTCAGAATAGTAAACTAATAGATACATAACATAATATACAATAATTTATGCAGGACTTATTAAGAATCTTAATAAGTTACAAAACTAGAAGTTTAGAAAAAAATACATTAAACAAAACTATAACAGCTAATTTAGTTAAGCAAGATCCAATCAGAGAAAGAGAAATAATGAGAATACATGCATGATATGTATTACATGACAAGGCATGTCAAAGCATTGTTTTTAGAAAAATGGATCAAGTGATCCATATTCATAAGTTTTCAACATAAAGCTCGACATCCAGGTGAGATGTTGAGGGTGAATACGAGGGAGCATTTATAGGATTTCAACTTTTTTACTATGGTCAGATTGGTTAGATTTTAGCTTACTGGTCTAACAATTAGTATGATAGGATATTTCAGCTTACTGACACCTTCTCGATCTGGTTCAACTCATAAAACCAAGATACTAAATTCCTGTTTTTATTTGTTTGATTAGTACAGTAGATATCTGTGGATACATAAAAATTTCAAAAATAGTTTTCATTTAGTTTTTTAGTATGGTAAGATCTTTGGATCCAAACAATATTTTCAATAAATGTTTTCAATAAACAGGTGCAAGGGCAAACACATGTTTTCAACATACTTTATACCATGATATAGCATAACATGGCTTGAATCAATATATAGACAATAAAAGAAGAAACATGTAAGAAAAGAAAGAAAAGAGAGATGAAACTACATGGTATACTTCATAAGCAGAAACATACAAAAATTCAGCTAAGATTTAAGGAGAACTCGAGAGTTCTCTAAATCTCAGGAATTATCTAAAAAAAACAAACAGGTTAATGAATATCAAAGAGAGAGAAAACTAGATGTGGTAAGCCATACTATCTAGATCCCTTTTCATACCAAATCGTATACATATACGCATATACGCAATTATGACAAGGTATGAAACAAAACTTAAATGATGAGTTTAAATAGTAAGATAAGTTAAAGCATAAGACGATATTTGGCTAGTTAAGAACTTAGTTAAGTTCTCTAGTTTAGTAGTTATCCAATGATAGAGCAGAATAAAGCTTACTTGAGAGTAGAGATAGGAGATACTTACTAAGTGACTTGTCACATATCCCCCTCAATTTTCCTTTTTACAGGTGAGTGTTGTAGGGAGCTGAGCTTAGAGCACTAGATGGCTAGAGAGTGGGATATGGCTTAAGTGGTCTTCACTTGATGTTTTCAGTTTTACATATGTATTTACATAGATGCATTTAGTTTTCAACAGATAGCATATTGGCTTGTATGTTTTGTATTACTCATGCACAAGATGTACGGTATCAATTGTGTTTCTAGAAATTATTTTATTCTTATCATCAATATATGTAGTAGAACATGAGTTTTTTTTTAGGATATTGTACAATTGGTTTTAGCATCCTATCACACTTTCATTTTGACCCTAACTTTCATGTAGTGCATGGTTTTAGATTTAGCAGTAGTTTTGTGGGGATTCCTATTGTATATTAAGGATGAGTAATAATAATAAATAATAGTAAATAATAATATATAATAAGGACTATTGCAGGGAGATAGATGTCAAAACTGCCTTTTTAAATAGTAACCTTATAAAGGATGTGTATATAATACAACCTGATAATTTCATTCTTAATAGATAGGGAGATAATGTGTACAAGTTACAAAAGTCTATTTATAGACTAAGTAAGCTCTGAGGAGTCAAAATATTTATTTTGATAAAGCTATTCAAGAGTTGAGAATTATCAAAATTGAAGATGAGCCTTATGTGTACAAGAAGATTAGTGGGAGTGTAGTAGCAATTTTGGTATTGTATGTCCATGACATCTTGATTATTGAAAATGATATACCACACTTATAGATTGTTGAGACTTGGTTTTCTAAGTGCTTTTCCATGAAGGATTTACGAGAAGTAGCTTACATTTTCAGTGTTAAAATCTATCACAATAGATCTTATAAGCTACTTGGACTTAGTCAAAACAAGTACATTAACAAAGTGCTAAAGAGATTCAACATAGATAAGTCTAAGAAAGAGATAGTGCCCATGACTTATGTTATATATCTCTCTAAATAGATATGTCCTAAGACACTTAAGGATAAAGAGAAGATGACTTAAATATCATATGCTTTGATAATTCGATCGATCCTGTATACCATGTTATGCACGTAGGTTGATGTCTTTTTCACTTTGAGCATTTTCAAGAGATATTAATTTGATCCAAATGAAAAGCACAAAATTGTTGTAAAAAAACATTATAAAATCCCCAATAAGGACTAAAGATATGTTTTTGGTTTATATATGACATGAAGAGCTAAATGTATAAGGATACAATGGTGTCAGCTTCCAAATAGACGATGATGCTTCTAAATCCCAATTAGGGTTTATGTTTTATATGGCAATGCAATCAGCTAGAAAAATTCCAAGTAGAGTACTACGGTTGATTCTATAGTAGAGTCTGGGTATATAGCCCTTGTTGAGGCAATAAATGAGGTAGTTTAGATTAAGAAATTCATTTATGAACTTAAAGTGGTCATTAACATTGCTAATTCTATTGTTCTTTATTATGACAATGATAGGGTCATGATATAGGCTGAAAAACCACATTCTTATTAGAAATTCAAACACATTCTCAAACAATTCCATTTGGTACGAGAGATTAAGTAACATAGAGATATTGAAAGACCAAACACATATGACAACTTAGTAGATCCACTAACGAAGCCTTTATCACAAAAAAAAAAAAAAAAAAAATAGGATAAGCATGTAGTCTTATTTCGCATTTGGTTTATATTTGATTTGTTATAATGCAAGTGGGAGATTATAAGGGTTGGTGCCCTATTAGTCATGTGTCTATTATACATTAGTTATATTATTTATGTGTTATTGTATTTGTACTCATTTATTGGTATTAATAATACAAAGTATTTTATACATATTGTTATATATAATATATACCATGCCTTTAGTTTGGTAGAATTGAGATCACTAATATAGATAACTAATCATGCTTTCTATATGCACTCATTGATGGCTATATTAAAATAGTCTATAATTCTAACATCACTATGTTTGGGCATGTAGCATCCCAAGTTAGAAAAGCCCTTAGGGGAAGAGTTTTAGTGTTAGAAACGAGATTCAGAGAGAGATTGGGAGCCTAGTAAAGTTCAGGGGTGAGTTAGTCAATTTTCAGAGCCTGTGTGGCTTCGCGTGAATCCTTTCGAAAGGATTCGATTAGGCAAGTGAGCGGGAAATGAGTAATACTTATTTTCCCTTGTGCACGCCCGTGCATGGCTAGTATAAATAGTGAGTCGTGAGTAATTAGCCATTTTTCTCACCCATTTTCATTTCTTCAGCAATTTCTCTCTTCATTTCAGTTCCTCCTATCATTAGAGAGGAGATCCAGCCTCCCGTAGCTCCTGATCAAGCTAGAGAGCAAAGAGAATAGTTTGAAAGATTAGTTTTCAGAAGCAATGGCGCAAGGTAAGTGTTCGCTTACTTCTTTCTTGAGTTTCCCAGCTTGATTCAATGAAATGTGATGTTTTGATGATCCCATTGCATGTTGATGAACTTTGGGTGTGATTATGTGATGTTGCATGTTGATTTGGAAGAGAAATTCCCGCCTTGAACCATGCATGTGCTTGTGTGTGTGTTCTAGTGACAGAATGATCATGCTTCAATGGTAGATTCCTTGTGGGTTGATGCATGTTGAATCGGTTGTTTTAAACGTGTTTATTGAAGTGCTAGGAATATGTGTTTGAAGTGAATTGAAGATTGTTTGTGAATTGGTTGGCAAATTGTGCAATTTCCAAGCAGTGCTCTTATTGAAGAATAAGACGCACGGCCGTGTGCCTTTGTTTCTCCAGACGCACGCCCGTGTGCACGCTATGTGCACGGCCAGAAAATGCATACACACGCCCGTGTGCAAGGTTTCAGTGAAAATTTCCAGAAATTCCAGTAGCTTGCACGACTGACGCACGGTCCCGTGCATTCAGGCACACGCCCGTGTGCCTTAGCCATGCACGCCCGTGTGTGAGGCATGCATGCCCGTGTGTGAGGCATGCACGCCCGTGTGCCCTTGCTCACATGCCCGCGCAGCAGCAGTTTTCAGAATTTATTTAATTAAAGCAGGAAATTTATTTAAGTACGCATGTGAATTCAGAATAATGACATAAATGCTTCAGAAAAGTATGAATTCAAATAACAAAGCTGCATATGCATATCATAGCATGACATGTAGCTTCAGAGAGGATCAGGGGATCAAGATTCAGTAGTAATCAATATTCAAAACCTGATGTACGGGTAAGAGTATAGGGTGGACACGAGGGGGCATCTGTGGGATTCAGCTTCCTGACACCAGTCAGATTGTTCAGCATTCAGATTCAGCCTTCTGACACCAGTCAGATCGTACAGCACAGTATATTCAGCTTTCTAGCTAGTAGCTAGACTGTTCAGCCCACATGGCCAAGATGTCGAATCCCTGTATTCACCAAGTCTGATCAGCACAACAGGTACCTTCGAGTATAGAGAGATATTCAGATGCATGCATCCACAGTATTTTCAGTAGCATGGCATGACATACACATCATGACATGAATAATAATGAAATCAGTATATAATGAGAATGAGATTCAGATAATAGTTTCAGCTTCCACATTTGTACTCTGAATCTATAACAGATTTCAGTCTTATTTATTGTCGTAGGATTCCCGTCGCGGGTACCCGAGTTTTCAGATTATTAATAAAAGCTCCCCGTAGTATTTAGCAGTAGGGGTATTCGTGGTGGCGGGTCCTACATTATTGGTATCAGAGCATTTGTAAGTGTGTGGTGCCTTTTTCTCTCCTTCGCAGCCGTTGTCCAGACCCTCCTCACAACACAAGTCAGGTATTTATTTTCAGCTTTGATTGTGTTAT
>JAJEJH010001341.1:30189-57601 GCA_026122585.1 Anacardium occidentale
AGAATGAGATTCAGATAACAGTTTCAGCTTTCGCATTTGTACTCTGAATGTATAGCAGATTTCAGTCTTATTTATTTTCGTAGGATTCCCGTCGCGGGTACCCGAGTTTTCAGATTATTAATAAAAGTTTTCCGTAGTATTCAGTAACAGGGGTACTCGTGACGGCGGGTCTTACAAGGCACAAGTGATGAATGGTATAGGGATTATCATAGCATGTATGACCCCATCAAAAGACAGTGGCAATTTATGCCAAGGTTTAGCGTAGCTTGGTCCTATATATAAATGTATAATTTAGTGGTCATGTTCATTAGACAAACTTAATAATGAAGATCCCATATAAATGGTATTGCCTGTATCTATAAATCAATCCTTATGAATTCATAGGTATATATGATCCTTCAAGTTAAAGTCTATTAGACTGTCTTATATTAGGAGTGATATTGTCTGATGTCATCAAATACACTTTCATAATTCAAATATTATAAAGGTGAGCAATTGACCATATCACAATCAATATAAAAGTTATAGTAAGTTAATATAGGATTAATCAATTTCGAGCATAGGATGAGTATGTCGATTAAGTTGTCTAAAGCTAATTTGATTATGTTCATAGTTGGATTAGTTGGTGTTGTATCTAATCTCAGTTTGGACATATGCATATATAAAAGGCACTCAACATGGACATGAATCTATAACTTAACCTTGTGACACATAATGATAAAGGGATCCTATTATACATGAACCATTAACTTGATTGAGTTCAAAGTTGTTTATTAACACTTTGCTACTTAAATGGTCATAATGCCTAGCTAGAGATCACTCTTAATCTATGTCCAAATTCAACTCAAATCTAAATGCTATTAAGTTGGTAGTGAGCTTACAAGTCACATACAATAAGAGTTGATTTAGATTGGAAATATCTATTTGTTATCCTTATAGATATGTTATGGTATGTTGTCATGTTAGACTTGTCAAGATCTATTCAAATCAAGTTAAAAGTTAAAGTAAGGCTTTGACTTGACAAATGGTTGTGCTTCTTAAGGGCACATGACCTTGTGTCTCGAGGTTGGTTAAAGTTAATATGTTTGGATGAGTTAGCTTTGACTAGGTTAACAACTTGCTATCATATGAATGTGTGTCCATTGTCCATAAGTGTGCGTTTGGTTAGTTGGAACTTATTGAAGGCATAATAAATTACACATTTTATGTATAACTAATAAGTTTGTGATTATCCAAACATGAGCATAAATGTGTTGCTTTTACACATAAGAGTCGTATAATTCATACATAGGTGTTTGTAAGCATGTTAGATGGTCATGAATTCACATCCATGGTCTTATGTTTTAAACACACGAAACCATGTCATGATATCTATATGTATGATAGATATTTTATTTGATAGATTTTTTTTTTAAAAGAAACCTACACACACTACTGCAACCCCAACAAAGTCAATCATGTGTGTAGTCATTAATAAGACAAAAAGTTGGTTATTCTCTGATTAGCTCTGTGTGGATTTTTGCTTGTGTTCTTAGTGTCTTATTGATAGAGTAGCAAGCCATATTACATGTGAAGACCTTGGTAAAGTATCAAAATAGATAAGCATCTCAAGAACACTATATGTTTGTTTTAACGAGTTGATGTTTTTATAATCCAGAAAACGAGATCCACTTAAGATCCTAATGCTTTGTTTGGAATTTTGTTATCTCTTACATAGTCACCCATGACGATACTGGGCTTCTCTTACAAATGGCCTGTATGGAATCCTAATATGATCACCACCCAAGAACCACATGC
Organism: Anacardium occidentale; assembly: GCA_026122585.1. Taxonomy (NCBI): domain Eukaryota; kingdom Viridiplantae; phylum Streptophyta; class Magnoliopsida; order Sapindales; family Anacardiaceae; genus Anacardium; species Anacardium occidentale. Next base: position 31,987 of record JAJEJH010001341.1, read on the forward strand.
CAATAATTTTTCTTACACACAAGCGTGTACCAATACTATATGATTTTGTGTCCAAATAGTTGACTTTTTTAACCTTGCATAAGAAGACTACATGACTTGGCAAGAAGTGTGTCTTCAATTTAACATCATGTATGGGCGTATTGTAGGACCTGCCGCCACGGGTACCCCTGCTGCTGAATAATATGGGGAGCTTTTATTAACAAACTGAAAACTCGGGTACCCGCGACATGAATCCTACGAAAATAAATATAAAACTTCCACTTCCTAAAACCTGCTATACATTTGGAATTACACATGCGGAAGCTGAAACTGGATTACATATATCTGAAATATACATACCGTTCTGTACAATGGGCCCATTGGCCTTTTACATACATACATATACTGTTTCTGTACATCAAGATACATATGAAATATACAAAAGATACATATGACCTCACAGGTCTAAAACTAAAAACTGTACAGCACAACTGAGATCGCGGTGTGGGCCCTCTCTGTCAGCCTCGATCCAACCGCTCCTCGGAACCAGCACGAGCACCTGAAAGGATGGAAGAAGGAGGGGGATGAGTGATAAAGATCACCCAGTAAGCGCTCCTTACTTCCCTCAATACCCAAGCAAGCACAAACAATCAGAATAATCAAACATACCTGGTCTCGGCCCTATTCATACATCTATGCGCTTGCTGGAATCTGAAAACTGGATACTGTATATCTGATTCATTCATTTACTGATATCACGTTTATTCATGTCATGATGTGTATGTCATGTCATGCCAACTGAAAATACTGGATGCATGCATCTGAATACCTCTCTGTACCCTTGGGTACCTACTGTGCTGATCAGACTGGTAAACATAGGCATTCGGCATCCTGGCCATGTGGGCTGAACAGTTTAGCTACTGGCTAGAAAGCTGAATCTGAATACTGCTGTACGATCTGACTGGTGTCAGAAGGCTGAAACTGAAATGCTACATTCTGACTGGTGTTAGAAAGCTGAATCTGAAATGCTACTGAATATTCTGATTGGTGTCAGAAAGCTGAATCCCACAGATGTCCCCTCGTGCTCATCCTATACTCTTACCCGTACATCGGGTTTTGAATACTGAATACTGCTGAATTCAGATCCCTTGATCCTATCTGAAGCTACATGTCATGCGATGATATGCATATGCAGCTTATTAACTGAATTCATGCTCATCTGATGCTTATCTGAAGCTCATTAGCCTTTGTTCTAAATTCGCATGCTTAATTAAACAAATAATTAATCATTTTCTGAAAATCTGCTAGTGCACGGGTGTGCGGGAAAAGTACACGGGCGTGAGCCAGGACGCACGGGGTCGTGCGCTGGTCGTGCATCTGGTCGTGCACGCTACTGGATTTCTAGAAAATTTCTCACTGAAAGTGCATGCACGGGCGTGCGTATGCGGACACACGGGCGTGCAGGTGCATTTTCTGGCCGTGCATACAGCATACACACGGGCGTGTATCTGGAAAAACAAAGACTCATGGTCGTGCCATGCGGGCGCACGGTCGTGCGTCTTGTTCTTCAATAAGAGCACCACCGGCAAATTGCCTTAAACTCATACCAAATCACATTCAAACTTAAAATTACTCCAAATATGCATTCCCAGCACCTCATATAACACAATTCAAGCATCAACCATCACATGCATCAATCATCATGAAATCTACCATGGAAACTTCTTGATTCTCTCACTAAAACACATACATCACACATGCATGCTTCAAGGGTGGGATTTCATCATCAAAATCAACATGCAAAGCCATATAGGCATTCCAAACATTCATCCACATGCAATTAACCCATCCATGGCATCAAAACTCACAAAGCAAGCTGGGAAACGCAAGGAAAAGGTAAGAGAACACTTACCTCGTGCCATGCTTCTGAAAACTTCTCAAACAACTAATCTCTTTGCTCTCTCACCGGATTGGGAGCTACTTGCTACTGGTTCTCCTCTCTAATGATGGGAGGAACTGAAATGGAAGAGAGAATTTGCTAAAGAAATGAAAATGGGTGAGAAAAGAATGACTTAACTCACGGTTCCTCTTATACACTAGGCCATGCACGGGCGTGCATCAAGGGTGCACGGTCGTGCACAAGGGAAAATAAGCATTACTTATTTCCCGCTCACTCGCCTGATCGAATCCTTCCGAAAGGATTCAAACGGAAGCCACACGGCTCGGAAAACTTACTAACTCACCCCTAAACTTTACTAGACTCCCAATCTCTCTCTGAATCTCGTTTCTAACCCCAAAACTCTTCCCTAAGGGCTTTTCTAACTTGGGATGCTACACGTATGTTCTTAGTCCACACAGTCATGCATAGCTTGTCTAGTCATTAATTGTAATTAATCATGCATGAACACGATGACATGGGTAATTTGATAGTATGTCTCTACATTTTCATTTCATGTATGGCCGTGTTGAATTTATACACACAGTTATGCGTCTTGATGCTTATCAACTTTTTGTTTTGACCTTCACATGAGATTGCTACATGACTTATCAATCATGTTGTTCAGAACTTGCAACTACTCGACTATGTTTCTTCTACGAATAGTCATACATCTTAAAATATTGACTTACTGACTTTTAACCACACACAAGATAAGTTGCATGACTTAGGTTGCTTATGTTGACCCAATTATGTGTCTACAAGATCGTGCATTTCTTTTGCATGGTCATGCTTAACAAAATTTGATTTGCTAAAAAATCATAATCCCTAGCATAAGTTGAGCACATGATTTCATGTTTTTTACACATGATTTCAAATATAACTAAGCATGATCATGTTTAAGATGCACTTGGGCATTTGTCTGCAATGTCTTACAAAAATAAATTTTAACCCATTTTGGTCATTAATTAATTCATACCAAGGTTAGTTTAGTCATTTTAACATATATTTGTTATTATCAAAACATAAAAGGTCCAATGCATAATTAAATATAAATTTTTACATATGACAAATTTACCTAAAGTGATAATGGGAACCCCATAATAACTTATTTGGTCTATTAGGGGTTCTCTTCCAATGGGATATCTTCCTTCTTCATGAGTAGGCACAATACTCATCCATATGATACACAAGTTAAAGTACTTCTTTTAGGATGACTTTTCTCCCATTTGCTCCCAATAGTCCAAAATGAAGATAGTATAATAATTCTATCTTCATTGTATCCAATGAATTGTCATCCTATGTAATCTCTTCAAATACACATTAGACATTCGCATAAGTAATCAATATAATGCCAAGTAAACCTGTTGAATCTGATGACTTGCATATCTAATAGATGAATCCTAGCCTGACCACTAATGCAAACTCATAGAGAGAAAATTGTATGTCAATGCCATTTAATTGAAAATAAAATTGATCACCTATAATACATAGGGCCACCAACTCCGTCAATAAACATGAATGGACTAATGCCCAACTAAACTGACAATCTTACAGAGTTAGGAACTGCCCTAAACAAGTCTATCTAAATACTTTCAATTGCCCATGTTATGAAGTCCTCTTCACTAAAGATATGACATCCCATGTGGCAAAAGTAGCAACTTGCGCCCGAAAAATACACTTTAGTAGATATCTTAAAGATCTCCCTAGGGACTCAACCCTCTACCTCTTTGTTGATTAAGTTTTTCTTACCATTTACAAAGATCAAATATTATAATGATTTTAGTTTCAAAATTATAAAACAAATCTATTAACCATCATACAACCCTTTAATATATCAAAAATTGAAATTTTGCCCACTATGCCCGTCCAATATATGCGTCATGTGTATTGGCTAAAATCACACGTACAAACACAGCTACGTCCTCCACGCATGCTACATGCGCCCAAGTTTGCAAAATGCCCTCTACTTTGGATACTTTCAAACAACCCTTGCTAAAAGTTTTGAAAACTAACAAATACACCCCGTCCTAAAATTATGTTTGTATGCTTGATCACTACAGAGTACTCGTCAAGTTTGCATATTGGCAAAAAACATGCATGGTTGTTAGCAACAATATTTTTGCCATTTCCACATACCAAACCTAACTTAACATCTTAGACACCAAATTTAACACTTGTACAATACAAAGTTTCAACTAAAATCACCAAGAACTAGTGTTTAGCAACCAACAAAGTTTTTGATCTAACATAAGAGTAAAAATGCCCTAAATCAGCACCAAAACCAATTAAATCTCTACTTTAGGATGAATTAAATAGATTTACTAACTTTTTTTTGTCATTTTGGATGTCGAATTTGGGCAGAAATTGGTAGAAAATTCAACTCCGATTGGCAAAATTCGAAAAGTTTTTGTCTAAGCAAAATATGCGTGTTCCATATTTTTATATATACATGTGTATTATCATCATTTTTGAACCACACATGTTCTACGCATGTTGTTGATTCAAAATCGACAATTTGAAAACTATGCCTACTACTCGTGTTTGGATATGTGTGATTTTTTGTCTAAACTATTTAAAAAAAAAGAATATTTTTATTTTTTGTGTTTTTTTTTTTATTATTAAAACTAATTTCCCTTTTTTTTTGTGAATGGGTTGGATATACCTGTACAAACCCAAAATAATTTTTTAAAAAAAATTCTAAAGTATGAGCACTGAAAGAGGGATAAGAAACTAATTAGTTTTCTCTCAACCTCTTAAAAAAGAAACAAAATAAAAAAAATGACATAATCCTGAATGAAAATCAATCAGTTTAGAGTATTGAAAGAAAAAGAAAGATTCAACTAAGATGGGCTTTTTAAACTGTAAAACATAAAGTTTAATTAAAGAGAAAGGAAACAAATAAGAAAAAAAGTAATATAAAAAGAGAACGAAATAAATAAGAAAAAGGAAGGAAAGAAAGAAATTGTTAAGGAAAAAAAAGGAAAAAGTGGCTTGTATTAGCATCGATTGGCATGTTTGCCAAGTTTAATATTTACTTTCACCTAAATTAAAAATTAAAAAGAAATTAAAAAAGGCCAATCGGCTTATTCTCATTCAAGGTTTCTTTAAATGATAAAATACCACCTAAAAACTTTAAAAAAGTTAAATATTCTCATCCAAGGTTCTCTTAGAAGATAAAATACCACCTAAAAACTTTTAGAAAGTTGAATATCCATTTTTAATTAAAATCAACAGTTAAACTTAATAGTTAACTATTAATTTAACTAATAAAAAATATATTAGTAATAAAAATTTAAAAAATAAAAAATAAAAAATTTCAATTTATAAAAATATTTAAAATATAAAATAATATTAAAACAATAATAAAAAAATTTACAAAGTTAAAAATAATTTTAAAATAAAAATTTTTAAAAAGACCACTACTACCACCTTTGGTAACTGTCAAAAACATAACCAAATGTTTATAAATAATCATATAATTAAATTAACGATCAAATCAAGTCGCTTCTACTATTGAAGTGGTTAGATCCAGCCACCAACTTAATTGATAACCATTTTTGCACAACCCCGTTATCGTATGTACTACTGTTATTATATTATACAACTTATTATCAAAATCATAATAATTTACTATATTTTTGAGAAAAGAAGCCTTTGTTGGTACATACAGTAGGAGACCTACACAATTTGCTTGATTGAAAAGTTATACACTGTGCAAAAAATATAAATGAAATGTGATGGAATACTGAAACCCACTATACATCTTAAATAAAACTCATGTTATATTACTAATAACTAGTATCTAAAAACATAAACGATATTGTACATTCTATATGCATGAGCAATACAAAGCATGTGAGCCAACATGCTATTTGCTAAAAACTAACTACATATATACATACATATGTATAATTGAAAATATCAGGTGAAGACCCGCTTGAGCTGTATCCCACTCTCTAGCCACCCCGTGCTCCAAACTCAGCTCCCCAACTCAACCTACAAGAAAAAGGAAACTGTAAGGGTGAGTAACAACTCACTCAGTAAGCATCTCATACCTCTACCCTCGGGTAGGCTTTAAGTTGATATATCACTGGTTTACTACTAAGCTAATGAACTTAATTAAGTTATCTGATAGTCTAATAACTTCTTCTACTCTAGTTCATCTTATTTCTAAACTCATTACTTAAATTTTTTTTCTTAACTTATTCTCTGTTCTCTTTCTTTCCATGTTCTCCTTACTTTGTTTTTATTTCATTACCACCCACTTGTTACTAGCTTAGTAAACTCTACTTTGCCTAGAGCTAGTTTAACTGTTTATCTAGTAGACTCAACTTAGTTCATTTCTGATCTTATAGTGTATTCCTCTTTAGCTTAACTTATTGTTTGAACACTGCCTCATGTTGTGTCATAAATACGTATATGAGTATACGTAAATAACCCAGTATGAAGAGAAATCTAAGCAATGCAGCTAAAATTATTAAGTTCTCTTTCTAATATTCATTATTTTTTCCTTTTCTTTTACCATTCTGTAATAGCATATTCTGTAAATTTACTTATTTTGCTATATGTATGTTGTTTTGTACATACTTATATCTCTGGTATTATATATTTATTTTTGTATTGCTAATTATCAGCTTGTCTGATAATTTCTTTATTTTGCTTGCTCTTATGTCATATATGACATGATATGAAATATGCTGAAATCATGTCTAATGATGCTGAAAATCTTAAATGGGCCTTTAAGCCAATTTACTAAAAACATCTTTTTGAAAACTATTTTACTGAAAATACTATTGGGATCCGAAGATCCTAAAACACTAAAAAACTGAATAAAACTATATCTGAAAATATTTACTATAGTAACCAGATTGATAAATACAAGGATTTGACACCCGACCATGTGAGTCATCAACTTCCTAATACTAACCCAGTAGATTGAAATCAAATAACTGATGCATACCATTGCATATATCAATATGCTTTGACGCTAGCTCTCTCTCTAGCGGGCATACAACTGCACACCATCGTATATATTGCACACCAATGTATATAAATGTAGCGTTGGCTGCCTCTCTAATGGGGTGTGCAACTCATAGATACCCCTTCGTATCCACCCCTAAAATAATGTTTAGATCATTGTCTTTCTAATTTAAAACATATGTATGTGGATCTCTTGATCCTTTTTCTAAAAACATTGAGTTGGCATATCATGTCATGTTATGTATATCATGCATGATGATTTATCATTTCTTTCCTCTTGATTACATTCTATTTAGAAGTACATCTATTGTAGTTCTATTCTGTGTGTTCTTATTGTTATGCTATTTCAGTAACTTATTAAGCTTATTAATAAGTTTTGTATAAACTATTCTATATGTTGTATTCTGTCACTGTATCTATAAGTATCCTGTATTATATGATTCATAACCGTTCTGTTTTTGTATACATCTTTATACCATTTCTATTTTTGTTTCGGTATCTAAATATATATATGTATATGTGTTTATTGTATCTGTCATTGCTTTCTTGTTTCCATCTGTTTTCTGATCATGTTCTATTATTTAAACTGTTTTTGTACTACTATTAAGTTTCTCCTTGTTATAGTTGTAGATCCTTTGTGTCTCTTTCTTCTTTATACTTATTCTTATTCATAATTTGTTATTTCTTTTCTTATTTCACTTAAAATACATGATATGTTTCTTTATGACTAATATTCTGCTGAAAGGGAAGAAAATCTCTTATTTTCACTAGATGCATGGGCGTGCACTATCGAACGCATGGGTGTGCATGAAGGTGCACAGGCTATGTACCAGTCATGTAGCCCAACCGTGTTAGCTTATGGAATTTATGCTTATTCTTATCTTCTACTAATGCACGACCATGACCCTTAGGTGCACAATTGTGACCCTACTATGATATAGTCGTGCATGACATGCATACACGACCATGACCCTGCTAAAACAAGACTGCACAGGTGTGTATCCTGCTCTGTTTCGACAACCACAGTTGAAACACGTAGAATCACCACCAATCTCAACTCAAATCTCTATCAATCTTCCATTAAACTTATTTAAACATATATTCATACTGAATACACTTCTATAAACACATTTTTCCCAACAATAACAGCCAAATCAAACTAACATCTTTCTAAACCCTTAAATACACATACATGCATCAAGGGAACTAAACATACTTCTTATCACCAAATCTTTCATCTATTTCATCATTATCATTATATAAATATGGTATTAAGCTGTAAACATACTTCTATAACTGAGTCAACTCATCAAAGGAAAGATAAGCTATAGAAACAGGGAAGAAGGTAAGGGGACACATACTTGGAGTTGCTAATATAGGACCCCCTACTAAATGTCACTGTGCTGCTAGTATTTATTTATTATATAAGAAACTATATTATACTATTTTGTTTTCTAGCTGCTTGAAAATCATTATTAGTCACATCCAATAGGAACCCCTACACACTTGCTGTACTGAAAACATATGTTGTACGGAAGTTTCAAATGAAATATGGTGGAAAGCTAACCCACTGTATAGTATCCTAAATAAAACTCATAGTTTATTATTAATAACTAGTATTTGAAAATATAAATGATACTGTACATTCCATATGCATGAGCAACATAAAGCATGCAAGCCAATATGCTATTTTGTTGAAAATCAATATATATATATATATATATATATATATATATATATATATATATATATATATATATACAAACTGAAAACATCAGGTGAAAACCCGCTTGAGCTGTATTCTACTCTCTCCAGCCATTTCGCGCTCCAGGCTCAGCTCCCCAACTCAACTTGCAAGAAAATGAAACTATGGGGGATGAGTGACAAAGCACTTAATAAGTATCTTCTACCTCTACCCTCGGGTAGGCTCCAAGCTGAAATACCATTGGCTAGCTGCTAAACTGGCGAACTTAACTAAGTCCTCTGATAGCCTAATAGGTTCTTCTCTTATCTTATTCTCTGTTTTCTTTCTTTAATGTTTTCTTACTCTGTTTTTACCTCATTACTGCTCTTCTGGTTATTAGCTTAATAGACTCTACTTTGTCTATAGCTAATCTGACTACTCATCTGATAACCTCAACTAAATTCATTTATAATCTTATAATGTATTCCTTTCTAGCTTGACTTACTGTTCAAATATTGTCTCATGTTGTGTCGTAAGTACGTAAATGAGTATACGTAAACAACCCATAATGAAGAAAAATCTAAGCGGTATAGCTAACTCACTAAGTTCTCTTTCTAACATTCATTATCCTATTCTCATTTACTATTCTGTCATAGGTTTATTCTGTAATCCTGTTCATTCTTTTATGTATGTATATATATATATATATATATATATATATATATATATATATATATATATATCTGCATTACATTTTCTCATTGTATTGCTAGTTATCGTTTATCTGATAATTTCTCTGTTCTGCTTCTTCTTCTGTCATATATTGTCACATGATTTTCATGTATTCTGAATGTTTACTGTCTTACTGTTTCTTACTGATTATTCATAAGTTGAATCATGCTTTGTTGTGTATGTCATGTGAAAATGACATGCTACGAAGTATGCTGAAATCATATCTAGGCCTTAACTTGTTTACAGAAATCATTTTTCTGAAAATTGTTTACTGAAATACTGCTGTTAGATCTGAAGATCCTATAATCATCTAAAAATCTGATAATATATTGAGATCTGAAAATTGAAACTGAAAACTGTATCCAAAGATATCTACTGTGGTGCGTAGACTGATGAATACAGGGATTCGGCATCCTGACCATGTGAGTTTCCTATGCAAACACATACTAGAAACTGTCTAAGACACGAGCTGCCATTGAATCTAAAATCTAAATACTGATTTGTACACAGAAACTGATATCTGAATTTGAGTGCATCGCACTATACTGATCATATCATCCTAAGCTGCTAACTAAGCACACCAGTATATGCCTATATATAGTGGCTAATATGGTCATATAATGTAGGACTCGCTGCCACGAGTACCCCTGCTGCTGAATAATATGTCTCTTTTTATTAATGAACTGGAATTATGGGTACCCGCGACGGGAATCCCACGAAAATAAAACTACTGCTAATTACATCGCAAGCGGAAGCTGGAAATGAAACTGAATACAAATATACGATGAGCCCAAATTGGCTTTTCATACATATAATTGTTTCTGTACAATATTATTTACATCTGGGGACATTTACAAGAAGTACAAGACCCATCAGGTCCAAAACTGAAAATAAAATACATACTGGAAAGTGTGTATAGGGTCCTCTCTCACAAGCCTCAATCCACTCGCTCCTCGCTAGCAGCAAACTGACTTGAAAAGGAAGGAAGAAGGAAAGGGATGAGTGATAACGATCACCCAGTAAGCATTCCTTACTTCCCTCACCCAAGCAAGCAACAAACAGACAATAACGTACCTGGCCTCGACCCTAATCATACATTTAGTCGCTTGCTGGCGCTGAAACTGATTAACTGATTTGCTTACTGGTTACTGGATATCATATTAATGCATGGCATGATGTAGATGTCATGTCATGTTAACTGAAAACTGTAAATAACTGATAATGCATGCTTCTGAATCTATATGTACCCGAAGGTACCTACTGTGCTGATCAGGCTAATGAACACAGGGATTCGGCATCTTGGCCAAGTGGGCTAGACATTTTAGCTACTGGCTAGAAAGTTGAAAATGAAATACTACTGGACAATCTGACTGGTGTCAGAAAGCTGGATCCCACATATGCCCCATCGAGTTCACCCAAAATCTGTAACCCGTATATCGGATTCTGAATGTTGAAACTACTGAATTCAGATCCCTTGATCCTCTCTCAGGCTATATGTAGTATGCATATGCAGCCTTATTAACTGAATTCATGCTTATCTGAGGCGTATTAGTCATTAAAAGGTTACCCATCCTTTATAATTCACTTTTTCTGCATTTCTGGGATTTTCTACTGATGCACGGGCGTGTGAGGAAGACCCACGGTCATGCACGAGACACACACGGCCGTGTAGGGCAAGGGCACACAGGCGTGTGCCCAGACGCACGGGACCGTACGCTGGCCGTGCGGCTAGTCGTGCATGGTTCTGGAAAATTTGGCCATTTCATGCAAGGAACGAACACACGGTCGTGTCCTCTGCACACACGGTCGTGTCCTCTGCATTTCAAGCTGTGCGCACATCTTGCATACGGGCGTGTCCTCACAGAAACGCGGGCACACGGGCATGCGTCTATGGGCACACGGGCGTGCACCTGGTTCTGCAACAACACATACGCCTGGAAATGCAGGAAACTCAACTCAAATCGCAACCAAATACAAATTAACTTAAAACCTGCATATATGGCACTTCTATAAACACAAATCAAACATCAATTTTATCATCCATCCAATATTACTGAATCCACCATGAAAATCCAATATTTCTCTCACTAACACACACAAGAAAAGCATGCATGTTTCTCGGATGGAAATCAACATATAATTCATCAAATCATCATCATATGAGCATACAAACATAACACAACAAGCTGGAAATGGGAACACACGTTTCCAACATCATCAAACAAGCTGGGAACGCAAGGAGGAAGTAAGAAGTACCTCTTGACATGGCTGCTGGAAAAACTCAAAGCTATCTACTCTTTGGTCTTTGTAGCTGGATTGGGAGCTGTTGGAAGCTAGATTTCACGTCTAGGGCTGGGAGCTACTGAAATGGAAAGAAAACTTAAGCTAAAAATGAAAATAAAGCTAGGTGAGAAGCATTAATCTCTCGTCTTTCTCTCAACTACCCACCTGCACAGGGCGTGCAGGCGCAGTGCATGGGAGTGCACCAAGGGAAAATGAATATATTTCATTTCCTGCACTTCGCATGGTTAAAACCTCCCTAAAGGAATCATATGAAGGCCACACAACTCTGAAAAACTTGCTAACTCACCCCTAAACTCTTCTAGACTCCCAATCTATTCCTGAATCTCATTTCTAACCCCAAAACTCTACCCCTAAGGGCTCTTCTAATCTGGGATGCTACATATAAACCCTGATGTTGGCTCCCACATCGGGTGTACTGAAACTCACAGGCACCCCTTCGTATTTACCTCTGGAATCAATGTCTGGATCATCGTATTTTTCTACTGAAAACATACATTTGGATCTTTGGATCTATTTCTAAAAACACTGTATGAAATGCCATGTCATGTAATGCATATCATGCATGATAATTCATCATTTTTGTCTTGCTGATTACGTTATGGATAGATGTACATATCTTATAGTTCTGTTCTGTGTATTCTCACTGTTATGCTGTTTCTATAACTTATTAAGCTTATTAATAAGTTCTGTGTAAACTGTTTTGTATGTTATATTCTGTCACTGTATTTGTAAATTTCCTGTCTGATAAAGTTCATAACTGTTTCTGTTTCTATATATATTTCTATACTGTTTCTGTTTTGATATCTGTATCTATATACAAGCATACATATATGTTTACTGTATTTGTCATGGATTTCTCGCTTTCATCTGTTTTCTATTCATGTTATGTTATTAAACTATTTCTAAACCCCTGTTACGGTTCTCTTAGTTGCAACTGTAGATTCTCTATGCCTTTTTTCTTGCTTTATATGCATTTTTATTCATAATTTGTTGTTTTTGTTCTTATTTCACTTAGAATACTTGATGTGCTTCTTTATTATTGATATTTTGCTGAATAGGAAGAAAAATCTCTTATTTCATTAAGCGCACGGGCGTGCACTATCAGACGCACTGGCATGCATGAAGGTACACGGGTCAAGTGCCAGTTGTGTAACCCAACCGTGTTAGCTTCTGGAAATTCTACTTATTTCTTCTCTTCTGCTAACGCACGATTGTGACCCTCATGTGCACGGTCCTGACCCTATTATAGTCCAGTCGTGTATGCCTAGTATGCATGACCGTGACCTTGCTAAAACAAGAATGCACAGGCGTGCGTTCACGAGCACACGGGCATGTATCCTACTTTGTTTCGGTGACCACGACTGAAACACGCAAGATCACCACTAACCTTAACTCAAATCTCTACCAAACTTCAATTAAACATACTATAACATGCATACATGCAATATACGCTGCTATTAACACATTTTCCCCATTATTCACAACCAAAACAATTAATATCTCTCTAAACCCTTTTAAATACACACACACATGCATCAAGGGAATTAAGCATGCTTCTATCACCAAATCCTTCATCTATTTCATCATCTTCATCTCATAAACATGCTATTAAATTGGAAACATGCTTTTATAACTGAATCAACCCAACTAAGGAAACATGAACTTTGGAAACCAAGAAGAAGGTAAGGAGATACTTACCTGGAGTTGCTAATGACTTCAATCTCTCTACCTCTGGTTGAATCTTGGTTGGATTAGCTGCTAAAAGCTGGTTAATCTCTCTCTCAATTTGATTAGGGTTAGCTGGAGAGAAAGGAAAGGGAAAATGGATAAGAAACTCGTTGAAACTAGCGAAGGGGAAAAATCTGACTTTATATACCAGCAGGCATGCATGGGCGTATGACAAGATGCACGGGCATGCATGAAGAGAAAAGAACGCATGGGCGTGTGTCCAGAGATGCACAGTCGTGCTCCTTCCATAAGTTGTATATAAAGCCATAAAAAAGGCCATTCTAGCCTCCTAACTCACTGAAGCTAATTTCTAACTGAGAAATCTCTCTTTTAACCCCGATTCAAGGCCTAGAAAGACCATTATAACCTTGGGATGTTACAGCTAATGACTTCAATCTCTTTATCTCTAGTTGAATCTTAGTTGGATTGATCGTTAAAAGCTGACTAATCTCTCCCTCAGTTTGATTAGGGTTAGTTGGAGAGAAAGGAAAGGAAAATGAGTAAGAAAACTGACTGAACAGACGGAAGAAAAATCTGACTTTATATATTAGCAGACATGCACAAGCGTGTGACAAGATGCATGGGCGTGCATGAAGAGAAAGGAACACATGGGCGTGTGTCTAGAGATGCACGATCGTGCTTCTTTCACAAGTTGCATATAAAGCTACCAAAAGACTGTTTTACCCTCCTAACTCACTGAAATTAATCTCTGATTGAAAAATCTCTCTTCCAACCCTGATTCAAGGCCTAGAAAGATCATTCTAACATCGGGATGTTACAATTTTCAATCATCTTATTAAATTTTCGATAATGATGATTTTTTAAAATTTTTTTAAAATTTTAAAATGTATTAATTTTTAATTATTATATTAATATTATTATATATTTTTAATATTAATAATATTTATTTTTATAAAAAATATTTTGATTTTTAATATAAAATATTTAAAAAATTATAAAAAATAAATATTTAATTTTTTACAAATTTTTGAATAAAATTTTCTCGTTTGACGAAATCTTGGGTGGGAATTAGCAGTTTGGCCACTAATGTAACCTCACTAAAATGTTTCCCTCGCAATGACTCATCTGATCTACAGTATTCAACAAGGATTTTATTAAATTAGATGAAATGGAAAGTTCTCTTGCCCAATCAATTCTAAACCACATAAAAACACGGGCCATAAAAGCTGGATTGTTTCTACCATCAAATGGCCGACCTATTTTTTTTGGGTCAGTAATGGCTTCCGCATTTTCTCCTCAAACTCTATGTTGTCTCTTTCTCAAAACACAAAACTGTGAAAAACTCCAGGCTAGAGAAGAGCAGCAGAGAAGTTTAAGAAGATCAAGGACAAATTATCGTATTTTACAAGTTTCTGCTTCAAAAGGCCCGAAAGGGCCTTCAGGAGTTGATACAAGAATCCATTGGGACAACCCAGATGAAGGTTGGATTGGGGGTAATCAACAAACTGAACAAAACTTAGATGCAGAAGATGAGCAGAAGAACCTCTTGGGTGACAAATTTGCTGATCTTCTCAACACCTCTTCTGATTCTCATTACCAGTGAGTGTTTTCTTTTTTTCTTTTTAATTATTTGTCATGCTTCTATTTTCTTGCCACAGATTTAGATATTTTAGAGTCTGGAATGGGATTTTTAATTTACAAGCTTGACTTAAGTTGAGGCAACTTTGTGATCACGGATATTCTGCAATCCTACAGATGTGAGGAGTTAAGAGATAGTTGTTTTCTTTGACACTTAACAAGCTCTTATGCAACTGGATTTGTATTAAATTTGCTGTGGAAAATTTATGTTATATATTTAGATCAATATTTTGTTATGAACTAAACTAAATTGAAGAAGAGAAAAAGCAAAACAACGTGAAGAATAGATATAAAGATCTAGAAACTTAGAATTTAATTTCTTAGGAAGGAGAAGACGTACCGACAGAATTTTAGAAGAAGATTCCAGACTTTTGAATAATAATATGTTATCTGTCTCGCATTTTCTTCGTGAAGCCATTTTTTACGCTGTGGGCCAGCTCATCAAATCAGTGCACATTACAGTCTCTTAATTGTGAACTAATCAATCATGTAATTTTAAACTAATTATTCCATTAAACAACTTCGTATTTGGTATATAGACTAACTAGTGGTTTTCAGGTCTCTTGTAATTTTGTTGGTAACAATACCTCCCCCTTTAAAATTCCTTGTCTCCAAGGAATGCATGAACGAAGGTTCCGCAGAAGATTTTCTTTGCCTTTCAATGCAATTTCTATATCATTTAATTTATATACTGTGTAATTTTTGTCATTTTTCCTGTCATCTTCTTGACCAATCAATATAGCTGGAGTATTGTTCACCATTGCATCACTAATCGTTACCAACAAGTTCAAAGTGACTTCCAAATTTACTTCCATTAAATGGCTATATGCTACTAACGTCATCAAGTCTACAATGGTACTCATGATAGACATCTCTATGAAGTTTTCTTCCATTACATTCTCTTTCTTGCAACAAAGAAGGACAAGAATAATCTAAAGCATCTTCTCATCATGCCCTACTATTAGCTTCAAAGTTGTCTACGATACCACGTGCTTTTGTAACTCCTTAGACTCTGAGTTTGCACATATAGGCTAGTCTATTGGGTAAGGGAGCTTTGGATATAAGGTTAATTTGCCATTCTATCCCTCTCAAATGTGATGATCTTGGGAGCTAGTCATTAAGGAGGACATTAGTATATTTTTAGAGTAATTGTTGGAGTAAATGGTATGATTCGCTCACTTTTAAAAAATTTTCCCTCTTAGTTATTAATAGGGCATATACAGGTTGGCTTTTAAGGATGGTTTGCTCAATTTAAGTGCCACTTAAGTATAGGTTTTCTTTCGAGTTTTTTTTACCCTAGGAGATGGTTTGTGTACTTGGGAAGGTGGGAGGGGTGCTAAGGTTTTGGTTTTTCATTCTTCCTTCCATCATGTAAAACTTCTTTGTCAAATTGCTAAGACCTCCCTAACAACAAGTGACATGCATCTATGGATATTACGTTACAAACTACCTCATCAACATAATTTTTTCCAATGAAAAAAAGAATAGAAATTTGTTTTGTAACTTGGAGGCTGCGCTCATTGCTCATGAGGCTTGTAAGGTTGTGCATGAATGGTGGTGGGTAGACTCAACTTCTTCACAAGGGTGGTGGATGCTGCATTTGTGCAACTCCCAGTATCTATAATTAACTTACACATTTTCCCCTAGATGGTACACCTTGTTTAGAACAAGTTCTCTCTTTGTTCATCATGTGGGCTAAATTGTGCTTGCAAAACTCTCCTTAAAACAAGCATGTTTTCACTATCAATTTCCTCTACTATCTCTTTTTCACTTTTGGCTTCATCTTCCCCACTATCGTCCCTTTGCATTGCTTCTTCAATCTCCTCAATCTCTTTCAAAGTCATCACCCTTTTGTTTAGGTAATTTTTCGAAAAGTGACCGTAGCTATGACACTTGAAACACTTCTTGTTTCCTTGGTTGACTTCTAGTTTGGCAAAATTCGACATCTTGTTGGTGGTTTCCACCACTTGCCCCTTCCCTTTGTCTTTGGTGGTGACTTTCGATTTGGAGTAAGAGGAAGAACCTTTAAATGTTGAACTTTCCTTGAAGAAGTCTTAGGGATCGAATGTTTATTGACCTTCTTTTGTTTTCTCGTTTGATGGCCGACTTGCATTCATCCTCAAACGTGCAAAAAGATTGCAACTCCACCTTATTAGCAACATCTCTCTCTAACCTCTAATGTGTAATTTTATTAGAGCCATACTGATCGTTGTACCCGAGATCAAAGTTTTTTGTCATCTTTTTCCTTTTCCTCATAATTTTTGTTTTCTTTTTCTCTTTTGTTTTCTTTACTTTTCCTCCTTTTACTCTCTATGTGTTATGTTTATGTTTCTCTCTCTGTCACAACCTATTAGTTCTCTATCAAATTACCCAAAATGCAGTGAGCTTAATGAAATGCCTATCCTTGATTCATTGCTAGATTACTAGACTAGCACATAAAACTATCATATTCTTATGGCTTTTGCAGTCACATGCTTTCTTTTAGCTTTACAAACCCCTAAGAATATCTTCTCCTCTACCTCTTGAGATATTCCCCGTAGAGTAGAAGCTAAAGGTAAAATAGACAACCTATACAATTTATCACCTCCTTGAGGGTGATAATACTCCAATAGACCCTCTAATAGTCCTTATCCCCTGTAGTAAACCTAGATCTAGCCTATCCATAAAAGTAAGATCCCTAGTACATACTTTCCCTAAATACATCACCATAGAGCTTGTTTACAACTCTCGATTCAATAATTATAACATTCCCAAAGGAGATGATCCCACTCTGGATAGTCGAGGGAGACACTCACATCTGTTTTGGCATGGTCAGACTAGCACTCTGTAATGTACTTATGTACACTTTTGTGTCATTGCTTAAGAGTGTGTAATTTTTGGTAACGGTGTTGCTTATGATTTTCGAGCAAAAACCTCTTTTTAATCAATTTCTTTAAACATTTCCCATGATTTAACCTTATCTTTACCTTTTGTGTCCTTTTTTCTCACATTCTCCCACCAAAAGTGTGCATAATCTTTGAACTTAAGTATGACTACTTTACACTTTTTAGCATTTGAGTACTTGTTAAATTTAAAAACTCTCTCTATCTCACTCAAAAAATCAAGAAAATCATCTAGATTCAAACTAGCCTCAAATTATTGAATATCAAATCTTAAGCCTCTTATCATCATCAGTCTCCCTTTTTTCCTCCTATCCTCATTGAAATCACTAGAATCACTAGTGACAATGTAATTGATCTTCATAGTGAGGATGTTGACGTGGATGCCTTGGACGATGTGAGAACTTTGACAAGTTATCTTACATTCATAGAATTTCCCAAAATGATAATGACAAGGACAAGGAACAGCTATGTACAACAGCATTGTCTTTTGCTAAAACAGGAATAACTTCTAGTCACCCTGTTCTCAAGCCTTGTTTCCTCCATTAATGTTTTTGACCATCAATTGAATTTTTCCTTTCCACTTGTATATTCAAATCCCATCAAAGCAGAGAACAGCCAAGTGTTGAAATTGGGCTAAATGGATCACCCATAAGGGCTTGGCTGGATTGGGCTTGTTTGTTGTGAGTTGATATTAACTTGTCCATCTTGAAGCATATTGGTTGGATGTGTATTGTTGTAGCCCTCTTGGGTTGGAAATGGTCATTTGGCGAATATATATTCTGCTTCTTTAGGCGTTAGTTGACGGATTCTGTAATCCATTATGTTGTTTCATTTACCCCACTTTGAGATAATTGATATCTAACTCATCTGTTTCGTAAACTAATAAAATTATCCCTATTATGAATGATATCTTTGGTTTCATGAAATTTTAAAAAATTAAGAGTCTAAATTACCCCTTCTATGACTTAAATCCTTATATTTTTTATTATTTTTATAACTAATTAAAAATTTTCTTATTTTAATTATTTTTTAAACCAAAAAATTTTAGTTCTATCAACATACTGTTTACTTTGATTTTTTATTAATTAAAATTATTTTAAGGTTGATTGTGATTGATTTAGCATTTATTTATCTTATAATATAAATTTTAAAAATGTTTTATTATAGTAAAATTCATTTTAAATAATTATTGTGAGCTATCAAGTTATTTTAGTCCAAGGTTTGTCTGGATAACTTTGTTACCGTATGTAAAACTAAATGTTAATGTTGTTAATTTAGGTTCTTAGGAGTATCTGCAAACGCTGATTTGGAAGAGATTAAAGTAGCTTACCGAAGGTTATCAAAAGAGTACCATCCAGACACAACTTCACTTCCATTAAAAGCAGCTTCGGAGAAGTTTTTAAAGTTAAGAGAAGCTTATGATGTATTGAGCAATGAAGAGAGTCGTAGATTCTATGATTGGACACTTGCTCAAGAGGCTGTGAGTCGCCAAGCTGAAAAAATGAAAATGAAGTTGGAGGATCCTTATCAGCAAGATATAAAAAACTTTGAATCTGTTCCAGACATGGTAGATCGCCTTGGTGGAAGAAATATGGAGCTAAGTGATCAAGCAATGTCAGCCCTTACCATTGATATAGTTATAATTATCTTTGCCATTTGTTGTATTATATATGTGCTCTTCTTTAAAGAACCTTATTATTGATTCATTAGTAATTAATAATATGCTTCTGCTAGTGCCAATCTAAATCCTCTGTGTAAAGAGTACGGTTATTGTGATATATATGGTTTGAAACTTTCAAAATTGCAACTATCCTCAGTACATCTTTTAATTAATGCATAAATTAGAAAAGAATATTATGATAGAAAGAATAAGTTATATACAAAATTATGTAAGGGACTAAATTTATCTGAATGAAAATTAAAGGGACTTTGTTATTGTTTCTCAAAGTGTCAAAGCGTCATTTTACACAAATGAGTGCAACTATCAATAGGAAAATTTGTCACCCATGAGCACCATCTGGATTGAGCTTGGAAAAGTACTGAAGGGAGTTTTCCACATCATTCTCGTCAAATTACAAGTCATTCGTCAAGTAGCCTATCAATTGCAACATACCTTTTGTATAATCATCATAATTTCTATGATTTTACATATGACTAGATTTATATGAATGAAGAATTAAAGGGAGTTTGTTATTGTTTCTCAAAGTCTCAAAGCACCATTATACACAAATAAGAGTGCAACTATTTATAAGAAAATTTGTCACCTATGAGCATCGTTTGGATTGAGTTTAAAAAAGTACTGAAGGGAGTTTTGCATTTCATTCTCACCAAATTACATGTCATTCGTCAAGTTGCCGGTCAATTAAAACATACCTTTTGAATAATAATCATAATTTCCATGATTTACATATGACTAGATTTATATGAAGGAAGCATTAAAGGGACTTTGTTATTGTTTCTCAAAGTCTCAAAGCACCATTATACACAAACAAGAGTGCAACTATTTATAAAAAAATTTGTCACCCATGAGCACCATCTGGATTGAGTTTAGAAAACCACTAAAGGGAGTTTTCCACTTCATTCTCATCAAATTACAAGTCATCCATCAAGTTGCCAGTCAATTACAACATACCTTTTGTATAATAATCATAATTTCTGTGATTTTACAAATGGCAATTTAGGTAACTTTGGAAAGTTTTATGACACTCACAAGGCTCTTTCAGGGCAACATTTATACAAGCCACTTTTGGGGAAAAGTTATGTTTGCCACCTAGGCACGGGCTACTTCTGTGGCAACGCTTATGGAAGCCATAAAGGCATAAGCTAAATTTTAGGGCAAAATTCATATACACCACCAAGACAAGTGCGGGTTGACGCAGCCATATATACCTTAAGGAGAGGATCCTTTGCTAAGAAACACTTTGTTTTTCGAGTTAGTCTACAGGTGAAATGCTTTGACTAATTAACTTTAGTAGCCTGATTACCTTAGGCATTCTTTGATCCTTTTTCATGAGAAGAATGTTTAATTGGAGATTGACAAAAGGAAATGTGTTTGTCAAAAAATTAAGAAAGAGCTAATTCGAAATCATCTTTCATGAGTCAAATTGTTGATGGTGAAAATTTCACCAACCAAAATGATTTACAATTAAGGTTGTAATTCTATATTAT
The DNA here is from genome assembly GCA_026122585.1 of Anacardium occidentale. NCBI lineage: Eukaryota > Viridiplantae > Streptophyta > Magnoliopsida > Sapindales > Anacardiaceae > Anacardium > Anacardium occidentale. The sequence continues at coordinate 52,982 of JAJEJH010001341.1, forward strand.
AAATAATGTATACAAGAAGATTTTAAGTGGTTTAATTTTCTACTCAAAAGTTTTAATCTTTATTGTCATGTTATTGATTACCTAGTGAAAAATTTGTTGGTCATTTACCAAGAAAAAAGCACTATTTTAGGAAACCTATATGGGGACAAAATATGTATAAGATAATTGAAGTATAAATTTTAAAATTTAACACACAAAATTTGACCCATGTATGCCACAAGATCAGATTTTTATACATGCAAAAAGAAAAAAAAAAAAAAAGACTTTAGAGGATGTTTGGGGAAACTTATTTGCATTGGAAGCTCCTTCACTTTTTTCACAACTTCAGAAAGTATTTTGCTATTTAACGTCAGACAACATTGAAGAATCCATAGGAGGCAAGGGTGAGGAAGCAACTCTTATGTTTGCTAGAACACTTTTGCTTGAGTGGGAGTTTTTAAGAGTTTTGGTATGTTAGAAGATATAAAAAAGGCTCTCACTAAACTCAAATAGAGTTATATTTATACAAACATGACAAAATGACCACTCTAAAGGGTGGCATTGTGGTTCCAATAGTTGTATAATAATTCAATAGTTGTGTATACTTAATGATATTTATAATTGAAAATACACAACTAACAGATAATGTCAATTTAACAAGGAATGATAGTTCCACTGAATTATCATCTTGACTCATTTTGGAGTCAACTTTATCATATCTTCTCTATCCCTCTATTTTTGGGTTATGTCAACTTGGTCCCTAAAGTAAGGCAAAGTCTTACTTAGGCTCACAACCATAATGATCTTAAATTACCATCTTGAAATTAAGATGATATGATTTCAATTCCTAACCCAATTATGAGTTTAGAGGTATCATCAACATTCCATGTGTTAGTTGCTTTAAGTCATATTTTATACCATTCAAAGTGCTATCAAATTATCCAAACTAATCAAAGCATGACCAAACCTAATCTTTCAAGGCAAGATTTAGTCCACACAAGCAATCTTACCACGAGTGATTTCTATTCTAACAACACAAGTAAGAGTGGTAAGAATAAATCTGAGCCATGCAAGCAAATGTTGCAAAAACTTTTCTTTCCCAATGCATGGCATTTCAAAGAGCTCCAATTTGTCAAATGGCTCCATAACATGTTCAAAGCCCAAGATGGAAGCCCAACCAAGCCTTTTAAAGCTAAGGAGAAGTAAAAACAAAGGCAGAAAAATCTACCTTTCTTACTTGGCACCACAACTTCTAACTGATGTGATCCTAGCCCGTTCCAGTAGCCCTACACTTCTTCATGTTTATAGAATGAAATCAAAAGCCAAAGGAGTCCAAGATATGAAGTCCATGGTCCAAGCCAAGGAAACATGCAAGCAAATGGCCCAAGGCAATAAGGTGGTCCAAAAGAGCTCACATTGGGCTATCCTAGCCCAACCCATGTTCATCAAGGAGAATTAGGCCCACTTACCAAATTTGGCTTCAATTTGGTTTAAAGAATAGAGGATATGCAAGTTGCAAAGTCAAAAAGGGACATGATTCATTAATTTAAGGAAAAGTGGTATGGCTTGTAAGTAATTAAGTATGGGCTTATCTCTCATTTCAGTGGCTTAGAAATCTTGTAATATTTTGTAATTTTATTTTCTTATATTTATATTTAATATTAGGGCTTTGACCATGCCTCTAGGAAGACTATATAAAAAGGTATGAAAATATTGTAAAAACTAGTTTTGATGAATATGCAAAATCTTTCTCATTTTGATTCTTGAGTTTTATCTCTTAAATTGAATTGTTCTTCCTTAATCCAAACTTTAGCCAAAGGTTTAGTGGTGGATTTCCAAGTTAGTGGCTTTGCCTTTATGCTTGGAGTATCATTTGGCTAATCTAGTAAGTATTATATGTGTTACATGCAAAAATTGTCTAATTGAACTTGTAAAAATCATAGTGCTTGCTCTTGGTTTTGTTTAATCTTGGTGTTGTGTTGGCTTGTTGAATGATTTAGTGATGAAAATGAGTAGTTTGGGATGTTTGATGATGGTTGGAAGTGATGAGTTGAATGTTGGATGTAGCATCCCAGGTTAGAAAAGCCCTTAGGGGAAGAGATTTGGGGTTAGAAATGAGATTCAGAGAGAGATTGGGAGCCTAGTAAAGTTCAGGGGTGAGTTAGTAAGTTTTTAGAGCTGTGTGGCTTTCGTTTGAATCCTTTCGGAAGGATTCGATCAGGCGAGTGAGCGGGAATTGAGTAACACTCATTTTCCCTTGTGCACACCCGTGCATGTGATTATATATAAGTGAGCCGAGAGAAAGTTTAGTTATTTTCTCTCCTAATTTCATTTCAGCCAAAGTTTCTCTCTTCTTTTCAGCAACTCCCAATCTTAGGGAAGAAGTGCCGCCAGCGGTTGCTCCCGATCAAGCTAGAGAGCCAAGAGATTAGTTTGAAAGTTAGCTTTCAGAGGCAATGGCGCGAGGTAAGTGTTCGCTTACCTTTTCCTTAAGTTTCCCAGCTTGCTTTGATGACTTTTGATGCTTGATTTGTTGATGAGTTTGTGCATGCTTAATTGATGATGATTGTGGCATGAATTGATGAAATTTGCTACCTTTGAATCCATGCATGCAAGCTTGAATGTTTCTAGTGAGAGAAAGTTGATACTTCCATGGTAGAATTCATGTGGCTTGATGCATGTTGAATTGGACACTTGAATTGTGTTATTTCAAGTGTTGGGAATGTGTTATTTGTAGGACCCGCCGCCACGAGTACCCCTGCTGCTGAATAACTATGGGGAGCTTTTATTGATATTCTGAAAATACGAGTACCCGCGACAGGAATCCTACGAAAATAAATACACTTCCTGGAACTATACAATACACATTTCTGCACATGCGGAAGCTTTACTGAATTACATCTGAAATATACATACTGTTCTGTACAATGGGCTCAATGGCCTTTCTCACTTATACATATACATATATAGTGTTTCTGTACATCTGAATACATCATCATATACAAAATGACCACATAGGTCCAAAACTGATACAAGACTGAGATCGTAATGTGTGTGCGTGCCCTCTCCGTCAGTCTTGTATCACCCGCTCCTCAAACCCAACACGAACACCCTGAAAGGATGGAAGAAGGAGGGGGATGAGTGATAAAGATCACCCAGTAAGCGCTCCTTACTTCCCTCAATACCCAAGCAAGCACAAACAATCAAATAATTCAAACATACCTGGGCCTCGACCCTAATCATACATCTATGCGCTTGCTGGAATCTGGAAACTGATCATCTGGATCTCATTCATTCATTATTATCATATGTGTTCATGTCATGATGTGTATGTCATGTCATGATAACTGAAAATACTGGATGCATGCATCTGAATACCTCTCTATACCCTCGGGTACCTGCTGTGCTGATCAGACTGGTGAACACAGGGATTCGGTATCCTGGCCATGTGGGTTAAACAGTCTAGCTACTGGCTAGAAAGCTGAATCTGAAAACCACTGCCCAATCTGACTGGTGCCAGATGGTAAACTGAAATGCTGCTGAATCATCTGACTGATGTCAAGAACTGAATCTGTAATACTACTGAGCGTTCTGACTGGTGTCAGAAGGCTGAATCCCACAGATGCCCCCTCGTGTTCCACCTATACTCTTACTCGTAAATCGGGTTCTGAATACTGCTGAATTCGGATCCCCTGATGCTCTCTGAAACTACATGTCATGTCATGATATGCACATGCAGTTTATTATCTGAATACCATCCCATCTGATGCTTATCTGAAGCAATTTAACCATTTATCTGAATTCCCATGCTTAATTAATCAATAATTATCATTTTTCTGAAAATCTGCTGATGCACGGGCGTGCATGAAACGTGCACGGGTGTGCACCCTAACGCACAGGACCGTGCGCTGGTCGTGCGCCTGGTCGTGCAAGCTACTGGAATTTTTGGAAAACATTCATTTATAGCGCATGCACGGGCGTGCGTATGCGGACACACGGGCGTGCATGTGCATTTTTTGGCTGTGCATGGGGCGTGCACACGGGCGTGCATCTGGAAAAACAAAGACTCACGGCTGTGCCATACTGGCGCAGGTCGTGCGTCTGGTTCTTCAACAAAGCACCGCCTAGAAAACTTGCACAAAACACATACCAATTCACATTCAATTACAATAACACTTCAATAGCACATTCCCAGCATCACAAACAACACAATTCAAGCCTTACTTCTCACATGCATCAAGCCACATGAATTCTACCATGGAAACTTCTTCTTTCTCTCACTAAAGCCATACACACACACATGCAAGCTTCAAGAGTGGAAATTTATCAACCTAATCAACATGCAAAGCCATATAAGCATTTCCAACACTCATCAACATATAAAGAACTCATCCATGGCATCACAATTCATCAAACAAGCTGGGAAAATGCGAGAAGAAGTGAAGAACACTTACCTCTCTCCATGCTTCGAAAAACAAGCTTCAAACACTAATCTCTTGGCTCTCTAACCGGATTAGGGGCAACCGGCTGTTGAATTTCCTCTCTAGGGATGGGAGGAACTGCAAGGAAGAGAGAAACTTTGGCTAAAGAGAAAACTTGGGTGAGAAAAGAAAAACTTATGATCACGGCTCACTTATATAC
>JAJEJH010001342.1:0-29849 GCA_026122585.1 Anacardium occidentale
AAAGGTCATGCATCAATTTACAATTGAATTCACATGACTCGTCACTCATTCTTCAAAATTTTTTTTCTTGCAGGTCATGTTTGAGTAGCTGAGATGAAATATGAGACAGTTGTGGATGATATATTTTTGAGATCGGGTTTTTACTTGTATAGATGACATGATATAGTATCATATTTTGGTTCACATAATATATGTATATATATAGTCTACATGTACATAGTGTACAACATACTTTATGAGAACATTATATACATTTAAATAATAATTATTATGTTTTTCCAGTATATTAGATATTGTATTTTTCTTTATATTGTAAAGCTTCTGATATTACGAATATTTAAGTAAGTAGTTTGTGATGCTATTATATATTATAAATGATTGTAATATTTTACATATATAATAATAATAATAATAATTAATTTTATAAGTTCAAAAAAAAAAAAAAAAAACTAAATAATAGTGTCACAATTACCATCTCTACCTTATGCATTGAAAGATTATCAATGTTATCTTAATTTTGTTACGATTTTATTTTTACTATTAATTTTTTAACATAATTACCTCCCTTTTAATATGTCTCTAATAGTTTAAAAAATAATAATTATATCTCATAAAACAAAACATAGCAGTGGTATAAATTCATATAATCATATGTTTGAGAGATAAATTATAAATTTTAGCCCTTAGGGAGTAGCTTAGGTAGTTCCTTGGCTGACTAGGGTCAATCTAATGTATTTGGTAGCCTGTAAAGGTATTGGCTTGGGTCAGATTCTTAATCATCAAAAAATTTTAAAATTTTAAAATTTTTAGGGGTTTTAATGAAATTTTAAGGGTTTCTTTTAATAGTTTAATTAAGTTTGGGTTGTTTTAAAATTTAAAATTTTGGTATGCCCCAAATATTTAAAAAAATGACAATAACACCCCAAAAACAAAGCAAATTAAATTAAAAGTATAAATATCATATAATCATATATTCAAGAGTAAATTATAAAATTTAAAAATTTTGTAGGTGCTAATAAAGTTTTGGGGGTTTTCTAAAATTTAAAAAAGGTTTATGGTGTTTTTAAAAATTTTAAAATTATAGTATACCACTATTAGTTTAAAAATGATAATTACATAAAAAAAATTAAATTAGAGATATAAATATAATTATATATCTGAAGTAAATTATAAATTTTAACAATTTTAAACGTGTTAATAAAAATTTTAAAGGGTTTTTTGAAATCAAAAAAATTTAAAGGTGTTTTTAAGAATTTTAAAATTCTAATATGCTCCCATTAGTTTAAAAAATGATAATTACACCATAAAAAAATAATAAATTACGAATGTAAATATCATCTTAAAACTATTGAGATTATTAATTTTAATTTAATATAATATTAGTTTATAACTAATCACCTTTTAATAATATTTAAATAAAATAATATTTGTATTTTTTTTTGGCCAAAAGTTTTAATGTCCCCCCATAATTTGTTTAAGTAAAATTTATATCCATCAACTTTTTAAAATTTCAAACACTCACCTATTGATTAAAATCAACGATTAAATTTAATAGTCAATAATTTAATAGTAACGGTTTTTAATAATTTTTTTTAAAAATAAATTAATAAAAATGTTTAAATATTAAAATAGTAATAAAAAATATAAAAATATTTAAAAAGTATAAAAAATTTAAATTTAAAAATTAAAAAAAAAACCATTGCTGTTGCTTGTAACATTACCTATGGCTATGACCACAAAAAATTAAACTAAATAATCGAAAATGATTACCTAACTATTTTAATAGTAATATTTTAGTTTTTATAATAACAACTTACTCAAACCAAACACACTATTGGTGCTTCTATTGAATGATTCATAAAAACATTTATCTTAATCGCTTATCACAAAATCATTTGACACTAACACTTAATAAATTTGTTAGTACCATGATTTTGTGTTTGTTTCAATCCATAATACCTTTAATTTATTCCATATAAATATTTTATCCAATGTTTTGAAAGTCGAATTAAATATCAATTTCAAGAAAGTGATTTGATCTAACTGATTGTCTGATCAATTAATCGATGATTGAACTGATGAACAAATAAAATAAATGTAAAAAAATAATTTTTAAAATAATTTTTATAAATAATCTTTAAATATATAATTTTAATTACTTTAAAATAAAAAAATGCAATTATTTTTAATTTTTATTTAAAAAGATACAAATGCTCTTCTGACTTAAGTCAAGGGTGGGTAATTACTGTTTAAAAAATTTAGTACAGGACTTGTAATTTAAGGAAATCTTGGGTGGGAATCAGTTGTTGGTCAATCATATTTTCTTATCATGTTGGAATACAGTCAACCAGAAGCATGCATGCGGCCGCGTCATCGCCCTCATTGTGGTAAGAAGCAGTTAAGGTAGGGCAACCACACGCAATTGAAATACTCCACGATGTGGCTATCTATTTTCCTGTTTTTATTAGAGTATCCAAAACTTTTAAAACTATCAAAAGCGTCCCCTAATAATTATTAGATGCCCCCTTTAAATTATTAAAAATAACATTTTAAGGTTTCTAAAAGAACTTTATTGTACATAACTTAAAGATTTCAAATTTATAATAAACCTAAAAATATTATAGTATATTTTCACAAGTTCAAACCTATATGAATGCAATATTTTATTAACAAAACTTCAAATAATTTTATTTTCCTTTAGAGTAATATTTCTATTTGTTTTATTTGCTCTGTTTTGGGTTTTTATTTTGGTTACATCTATCCAACTAATATAGCCTACCATATGTATGATAATCTTGCCAATTTGAAGGTGAAAACATCCCAATCATAATCTTAGAAGAAAGGTTCAAAAGATTAGAGCAAAATGCCAAGGTGCACATTTGCTGAGAACAAAGGAGATCAAATAGAGTTTGAGTTATTGGATATTCCATTATTCCCAGAAGAATGTTGCTGAGAACGAAAGAGATCAAATAGAGTTTGAGTTATTGGATATTCCATTATTCCCAAAAGAATATTATCTTTTCGTAAGCAATTAAAAAGCTGTCTCTGCTATAAATTATCTTTACCTGAAGATCTTTCAATCTCCACATAACCCACAAAATATCATCTCCTTGGATGCACCTTTTTCAATTGCACAACAGCTTTTACTAAGGACTTAATTGGGTGGTTGCCTCGAAGGCTTTAACTCTCTAGCTACTTACTGGCATTTTTACCTTAATGCAATCGCCAAAAATAAAAGTGCAATGTAAGTTTCAGTGCATACAGAATAGAATGTTATATACCTAGAGAATGATCAAATCCAACTTGTTTATGAACTAACAAAATCAAAATCCAAATAAGAAAGGATTATGCTGCCATAGGAATTATGAAGGAAATAGAAGTCTTGGTAACCTAAGTTAATGCCATAGCTTTTAGCCAAATTTCAAAATTTTCAGTGTTTATATAGCTTCTAGCAGGTGTTTTTACGCATGATACAATGTCAAAACAGATTCATCTACGTGGGTTGGGTTCTCAAATCTGAAACTGTCAAAGTCTTTTCTACATATAACATGTGATACAGGACATGGTTGTAGATCTTGAAGTTGTTAACTTCCCCATTTATCAGGTCAAGTCTGATAGAGGGTTATCACATAATCGTCTTCTGAATATAACGAAACATCGATCATTCAATTATATCATTGCAGTATGATTTAATTAAAATCGCATAATTTCAATATGATTTCAATTTAACTATATTGTCAATGTAATTCTAACTATTTTGATGTGATTATCGATAGAATTACACACTCTTAGTGTGTTTTAGTTGAAATTGCACCATTTTGATGCAAATCTAATCATCTTCGGTGACTTTGCTTTAATTTTTTAATTTATTTTAACATTATTAATCTTAAAGTTTATATAAACTAGTGATAAAAAATATATTTAATAAAGTTTTGAAGGTAAAATGATATTTCGTTTTAGTAAACATTTAAGTAATAACAGGTAGTTCTGCCTTCTTAGTATATTTATCGTAAAAATTAAAGAATTTCACTGACAAAACCCAACAGATTTTAAAAAATGTCTTCTTTAAAGTTCTAGGGTGGAAAATGTAGTTTGGGAAAAAGTGCGTGGGACATGGCAGATCACCGGTTCACCCTTTGTCAAGGGGAATTTGCTTTGCTTTCCCACCAAACAAGACGCTTGCCGCAGCAGCGCGCAAACATCAACCGATTGCACAACTAGCATGCGTCCAAGGAACATACCGCCAGGTCATCGGCGTCATTGTGGTAGCTAGCAGCCAAGAAACGCTTCTATGAACTGGCTATCTTTGTTCCTTCCAAACCTTTCAAAAACTATCAAAAGAGCATCTCCTAATTAGTGAATACCTTTTAAATGATTGCAGACCACATTCAACGGTTTCTTAAAAACTTTATATGCCTTAAAGGTTAAATTTTAAAATAAATCTAAAATGTTTTAGTAAATTTTCACAAGTTTAAACCCATACGAATGCAATATTTTACTAACAAAACTTCAAATAATTTTATGTTCCTTTAAAATATTACTTATGTTTATTTTATTTGCTCTTGTTTGAGTTTTAGTTTTAGAAAATTTAAAAATAAAGTTGGATCATTTTGGTTACATTTATCCCACTATGCTGAGTTTTAGCCTATACTTTAAAGAGTTGGTCTTTACTTATTTATATCTTTAATTAGAACATTTTGACAATTTGAAGAGAAAGCTTTTGTGTTGGAATTCCATGGTTATCAAAAAGGGAGTTCACACAACAAAATTTAAAACTCAGCATAGAATTCAAAAGTTTTAAAATAAGATCAGGTCTGTCAAAATTTATGAAAATCAAAATTGAAACAAACATAGGGTTTATTTTAGAAAGCCAAAATATGATCTGCCTTCAAAATTTCGCTCTTGATAATTTCGTAGTTCACATACTTGATAATCCACAGACTCCCTACACGAGCAGTATCCACACAGAGCATCTTAAATGAGATTTGTATATTTTCAGATGTTAATTCGAAGTATACATGGTTATGTATTTGTTTGGGCAAGGTGTATGAATGCCAAGTGTTTATAGGTGTATAGTAATTTCTTTGATAAAAAAAATACTACACTAATGAACAAACTTGACAAATGAATTGTATTCCTATTTATAAGAACATATGCATGATTGTGTTAATGAGATGCACGACCATGCTGCCTTTTTGCATATATGTGTTTTCAAGTTACACGGTTGTGTGCCACATTTGGACTTTACACATTGTTCTTGTTTCGCTTAATGGATTATATAATAGGGCACAGTGTTCAAGGCCCCACTACCTATGCATTAACTAATGTAAGCATGATCGTGCTTGATGTCGCACGATCATATGTCAACAATACTTAGTTTGACCAAGTTAAACAAATATTTTACCTAAAAACCCAAATTCTGTTAACTATATAGACGCATGATTGTGCATGTGTAATGTGCACGATAATGTGTCATGATGAATTTGAAACACGACTTCTCAACCTAATTCAAATTGAATTAGTGAATTGTAAACGATAACACCCAAATACAAATACTAGGACAACAATCTTTTATCTTCAAAGCTATCAACGCCTTTATGTGTGTGACCTATAAGCTCCTTATTAACTCGACATTACCTGGATTCAAATTGAATATAAACATAGATCAAGAGCAACTTGTAGCAAAACATCATAACTATTTGAATAGTATAGTTTCAACGAACATTTCTTAAGTTTGATCAACTTGACAATTGACACATAATACGATCTCTTTGTCATTATGTCTCACAAGGTTAAGATATAGATATGTGTCTATCTCAAAAAAACTCTTGCATGTGCATATGTCCAAATCAAAGATTAGATACGATACTGCCTGATCCAGCTATGACCATAGACTTAGTGGATCTAAACATACGTAAAAGAGATACACCTCCTCATGTCTAGGACTGACAAATCGTATATTAATATACTATAGCTTCATACTGATCATGATACAGTCAATTGCTTATTTGTATAAGATCTTATTTATAGAGGTACATTTAATGGAGTTAAGCGATATCACTCTTAATACAAAACGATCTAATAGATCCCAAGTCAAAGAATCACATGTACCTATCAAGTCATAAGTATTAATCTATAAACATAGTGAAACACACTTTATATGGGATCTTCATCATTGGGTTAGTCCAGTGAACATAATCACCCAATCATGTACCTATGTGTAGGATCAAGTTACACCAATAAACCTTGACATGTATAAACTGTCATCATTTTTCAATGAGATCGCATATACTATGATCATCTCCTTACCATTACTAGTGCCCCAAAGGTTTTTTGGCACTGTTAAGATTAAAAACCTATTTTAGTATAACTACCAATATATGCATATGAAAAACATGATCAATCATTTAATTTCATCGTCATAGTCCTACCATATTAAAGGTGTGCCATATGTTTATTTATTTAGATGTATCACTATCAATAAGATTTAAATATGTTGCATTATTAATCATAATGTATCTACAAATGGCATTAACATCTAAGTAAATACAAAAATTACACAACAAATATAAGGTTACAGGACATTAACCTTAACAATCTCTCATTTGCATTATAGCCAATCATATGTATATCTAATGCCATATGAGACTATATGCCTATCATGCATTTACTATAACAATGGTTTAGTTTGTGGATCAGCCAAGCTATCATTTGTATCAACTCTCTTGATCTATACATCTCCTTGTTGTACTATTGCATGTACCAAATAAAATTGTCTAAGAATGTGTTTGAATTTGTTATGAGATTATGGTTCCTTAGCCTACGTAATGGTCTTGTTGTTGTTATAATAAAGGCTTATAACACCAATAGCTCTAAATACCATTATAAGTTTAGATATGAACTTTCTAATCCAAACTACCTATTTGACTACCTCAATGAGTGCAATATATTCAGATTATATTGTAAAATCAGTACTAATCCTTTGCTTGGTGCTTCTTCAACTTATTATAATACCATTTAAACAAGACACAAATACTATTTAGGATTTAAAATAATCTCTATTAGTTTAGAAACTAGCATAAACCATGAATAATGAGCTTATTTTCTCTTTTATAAACCAAAAACATATCTTTAGTTCGTTACAAACTCAAATATATTCTTGATAGTAATTCAACATATTTCACTTGGATTAGATTGATATCTATTACAAATATTCAAGGCTTATGAGACATCAACTTGTATACATAACATGGTATACATGATCGATCCAATTACTAAAGCAAAAAAAATGTAACTCATCTTCAAGTGTCTTAGGACACATATCATTAGAAAGATATATGCCATGAGTCATATGAAGTAACCATTTCTTTGACTCATTTATGTTGAATCTCTTCAACACTTTAAATATTTACGTGCTTGGATTAGTCCAAGCAACTTACATGATCTATTATAAGAGATTTTAATACCGAGCATGTAAGTCACTTCTCTTCAGTCCTTCATGGAGAAGCGCCTAGACAACCAAGCCTTTATAGTATGCAAGTATGAAATATCATTTCTAATAATCAAAATAATATTATCAAACGATACTAGAAATGTAACCATACTCTTACTGGACCACTTGTACACATGGCTCATCTTTATCTTTAATAAAACTAAAGTTTTTTTTTTGGTTTCATCAAAATGAATATGCTAGCTCCTTAATGCTTGCTTTAATTTAAAATGAGCTTCTCTAACTTGCATACTTTATCCATTTGGCCTTTACGAACAAAATTATCAGGCTGTGTTATAAACACATCCTCCTCAAGGTTACCACTCAAATAACTAGTTTTGTCATCTATTTGTCAAATCTCATAATCATAATATACAATGATCATCAGCATTATCCAAATAGACTTAAGCATTGCAACCAACAAAAAAGTTTCAACATAATCTATACCATGTTTCTGAGTGAAACCTTTAGCAACCAGCCATGTTTTATAGATATGCACGTTACCATCCATGTCTATTTTCTTTTTAAAAACCCATTTACACCTTACATATTTTATTCTTTTAGATGCATCCACCAGAATCTATATGTGGTTTTGGTACATAAAGTCCAAAGTTGCCATAGCCTCTTGTAAGTTCTTGGTTTGCTATCTAAGATGACTAGTACATCACCATGTTAAGTCACAAGATAACCAAATCTCTTAGGCTTCTGTTGTATTCTACCAAACCTATGTAGCTAATACATACCACATTTGACCACCTAAGGTAGCATTTCATTTCTCTTAACATCTATGGTCATTTGAGGTTCAAAAGTCTTATCAAACTCCATTTTCCTCTTATTAGTCCTTTTAAAAAGGTTTTTTTTTTTTTTTTTTTTTTTAAGAAAAACACTAGTACGAGCAACAAAATTTTTTTTACTCGTTTAAATGGTACAAATAATAACCCTTACTTTCCTTCGGGTACCCCATAAATACATATTTGTCAACTTTAGAGCTTAGTTCACTCAAAGTTAATTTCTTCATATAAGCCTCATAACCTCAAATCCTCATGTATTACAGATTAGGTTTCCACTTAATCTATAACTCGTATGGAGTGGATTTCACAAATTTAGACAAAATTCGATTCAATGTGTACACTATTGTCATTAAAACTCATCATCAACTTGATCATATCTATCAATGTTTGATTTTTTTATTCAGATACACCATTGTGTTATGGCATATCAGGAGGTGTGAGCTGTAAAACTATGTCTTGATCCCTCAAGTAACCACTAAATTCATTACTCAAGTATTCTCCTCTTCGATCACTTTGATGATCTTAATAGTTTTATTGAGTTGTTTCTTTGCTTCACTTTTGAATACTTTGAACTTGTCAAAGTATTCAAACTTGTGTCTCATGAGAAACACATGACCATATATATATTAAAATCATTAATAAATGTTATAAAGTAAAGTTTCTCATATTTGTTATGGACTATTATAGGTCCACACATATTGATGTGTATAATCTCTAATAGTTCAATTACCCTTTCATTATGGCCAGAATAAGATGATTTGGTCATTTTACCTATTAGATATGATTTACATTCATCATAAGACTAGAAGTCAAATTTTTGTAAAATTCTAATGGAAGAAATGATAATTTGTATTATCATATTATTACTCTATCAAAACACTTCCTAAAAATTAAAAATATATCAACAAATGTAGTTTGCATAGAATTATGACTCTAATTTAAATGGCTTTTTAGTGATAGATTTTTGCCATCAAATTTAAAAAATATGAATATTTTGGCTTCGTCTCCTAAAGTAAATGCTTATCTATTAAATACACTAAATAAATTATGAATGACTTTGAGTACAATTAAATTCAAACTAAAGTAAATTCAAATTTAGACAAACTCAACTTCGATTTGATTTTATGGTAGCCAAAATTGAGTTTAAACTCGAGTTTGTCAAACTCTCCTTAACCGAACTCAAGCTTGGTATTGTAGAACCAGCTGAGCCAAATTTTATATTAGACAAAACCAAAACAATCAATATGACGTGATCCATATTAATCAAAACGATATCTTTTAATTAATTTAAATCAAAGTTCTCATACTTGCAAACTAAACTTGACAATTTTTAAATATTATTTTCAAATTTGGATTTAAGCTTGCTCAAACTAAACTCATTTCAAACTTATTCGAGCTAAGTTCAAACTCTAACCCGAATAAACTCAATTTAAATTCAACCCTAAACATGAGTGTTGAATAGGCCACGCTAGCAGCCACCTCTGCAAGCCTTTTCCCGATCACTCCTCAGACCTATTTGCAAAATTTACTCTATACCAAAGAGATAATTTTCAAGAACCGCCCAAGATGTAAGGCCAAAACAGAAAACCAACCTTAACAAATTCAATGTATCTTGATATAATGTTATCTACTTGACTACATGTGACGATAATTTCATAAAAACAACCCTACAAATAGGGATGCAGTCTTATTCTGCAAATTTACTCAAGCTGTAGATGATCCGACTATCTGACTCTAGGTTCTGTATTTGGACTTGCTTTTAATAGGAAGGTACTAAATTATTGTAACAAGTAATATATCATATATGATTATAGGAATCTCTCTAAAGAATCAAAAACTTCCGCTAAAAATATCAAACACTCAATCTAATTCTATTATTAAAAATTGCAAATATGTAATTTATATACATCTGCACAGAAAAGAAAAGTCTCAAAGAGATCCTCCAAATAAATTATGTAAGTTTCGTTATAAATTTTTCATATTCATACAACATAGTTTGTGTATATTGATCTCTCACACCCGAAAACTGCAAAGCCAAACCATCAACACTACGAAAAGATTGCATACCACGATATAAAATAACAATTTATATTTTACTCTTATTCTTGTTCATACTTTTGTAGCATTTACAGTTAAGAGAGTCAGAGAGCTTGATACCGCAGGATTTGAGCTAGCATCAAAGGGCGGCCAATTATTTCCAGATCTTGACCGATTTGTCATGACTGGCAGAGGCAACCATCTC
Organism: Anacardium occidentale; assembly: GCA_026122585.1. Lineage (NCBI taxonomy): Eukaryota > Viridiplantae > Streptophyta > Magnoliopsida > Sapindales > Anacardiaceae > Anacardium > Anacardium occidentale. Next base: position 10,523 of record JAJEJH010001342.1, read on the forward strand.
AGTTAGCGGTGACTGAGCTAAAGCAGATATCACGCATTCATGTGCCGCAATCGACATACACTTATTCTCAGTCATATTCCATAAATCCAATGACTGTAAGATAAAAAGTTCACAACCATAGATTAAAAAATACATCAATTTAGTCTTGACTGTTCACAAGTAATCCACACCTATAAGAAATGATTATATTTAAGAGATATCTAACTGTCTCAAAATGAACAAAATCCCTAAGACTAAATGATTAATTAAAAAAATCAATGAATCTTCAAGAGAAATTTTGAAGGTAGAAGAAACCATCAGAGGGGATATAATATTACTCAGTAGAGTCGATGCAACATCTATCATAAGAAAAAGAATCACCTGGTAGCCTCCAATGACCATGAGAGTTGAATAGGTTGGATGAAAAACACAAGAATAATAATTGTTGCCACTAAGCTCATGAATGCACTCCCCCGAGGCCAATGACCACACTTTGACAGACTCATGGCTGACAGATGCCAAATAATCTCCATTTGTGTCCCAACAAATAGAGTGTACCTTAGAGGTGTGTCCCTGAGAATCAAAAGATCGAGCCACATCATACAAGTGATCCAGACATATAAGGAATTTGGGTAAACATATGATAAAAGACAATATTTTCAGCTCTTTCTTCTTTCCAAATTCTCCAAGCTTCAACAGTAATATTTTTACCTCTAGCGAGTGAGTCAGTCTATCTGTTTCAACATCAAATATAGACACAGTACTTTCTGATGCTGCAGCCAGTAGGTGTCCTATCCTTGGCTGAAATCTCAGCACAGAACGTCCCTGCTCCACAAAGTGACAGATTTAGAAATGACTTCATAGCTGACAGGACTTTGTAAATTTTAAATAAAAAGACGAGTTTTAAGGCTAGCCTTGGAAACACGAGCACAAGAATACTGATTGATACTCCAGAAGCGCATCTCACTGTTATAATCACAAGAGCAGAAAAGATCATTCTTCTTTGGGTGGAAATCAACGGACATCACATGCGAGTTATGCCCCGTATAAGTCTGCAAGGAATGGCTTGGCTGCATAAAAAAACCAAAATGAGTGCCTATGATGTTTGGAATAAACCATAATATTTGAAAGACAAATGTACATGGAAGCCACACTGGAAAAAGGCAAGAACAGAAACATGTATATAATGAATATATATGGGAAACAGCATGTTGCAAAGGAAAACACAGAATAGTTGAGATGAAACAAAACTTGCAAGACTCAAAAATTAATCCTAGGTAGCATATTGCTTACTTTTTCCCAATGAAAGACTTTAAGCAAAATATCAATGAAGATAGGAAATTTACTTTGGCAGCATCCCAGAGTCGCACTGTTTTATCGTATGATGATGTTACCAGTTGAGTTGAATTTGGTCTGAAGCAAACATCAGTAATTATATGACTGTGTTCATCTGGAGTGCATTCAGTTTGAAGAGTATCCATGTTCCAAAGAACAACCTACTGACAAAAATAAAAATAAGCATCCACATCATTTTCTTTGTTTTACAAGATTTTGAATATTTATGGTTCTTACAGCCTTTGGCCACCGAAATTAAAGATGAAACCACAGACCTCTAACACTAATAGGTGCATTGGCAAATTTTGCAAATAAAATGTGTCTAAAATGGCGATCAAAAGTCATTGATTGCCTGATCAAATAGTCGAGGTTAAGCCTTATAGTTAATTTGAAACAGAGGTGGTTTTACTAGGTAAACTTGTAAACCAAATGAATTGACAATGGCACTTAAAAACCTGAACAGCTGTACTTTATGTGAAAGATATATAGTAAGGATTGTTTCGAGGCCTGGTACCATAGGTGAAAATGGTGGCAATGGCTTTCCCTGACCATATGGACGGTACTCTGCCGTTGCTATAATTGTCATCTTTCAATTCTTTATTTGTAACATTTATGCCTCACACAAAAATTAATATATTATTTTTATATATCACAGGACATAAAAAATTATAACTCTGGGCTTCATAATACTGACCAAATAAATATGTACTAAATAAACTAATGATTCTATACATGGTCTCACTCTGAGTGTTATAAGAAATTTGCTTCATTCTTTTGGTGATACTTGAGAAATTGTGACCCATATATTAGGAAAAGTAAAGACATGTATTATCATCATAATTCTCCACCCATTTGAATTGATGATTTCTTACATTCCTAAATCAACAAAGAATAGATAAATAAATAATAAAAAAATGAAATTACCTACCCATGAAATATAACTTAACCACTATGATATGTGGTGAACTGCATTGGTGTTGGGAGTTAAAAATTTTGCTAAAAAAGTCATCCATATATTAGGAAGATAATTATATTATCCCTGTAGCTGATGCTTTATAATATATATTCCTCGCATGCTACAATGCATTATACCTGTTTGTCATGCCCAGCACTGGCCAATAACTTTCCATCTGAAGAGAAATGACAACATATAACTTTGCTACTACTTTTACGTATTGAGCTAACTTCATTGAAGGAGAAACCTGGGATGCAGAACAGAAAGCACTTGGTATTGTCAATTACAACTGTTAAAATTGCTAGAAGCATGAAATGAAATATTACTCTTGGAAGTTTCAGCTGCTTCTTCAGAAGGGTTCCGCTTCAATGTACCAAACAAATCCCTTCCATCTCCATCATCATGTGAAAGAAAAGATTCCACATTATCATCCAAGGAGCCAATGTCTCCAAAATGTTCCATATCTTCCTGCATTTATGTAAACATACTTTAAAGTGATCTATTTGTTCAACAACAAAAATCTAGACATGATGTTTCAGCATAAATACATGATAGGATAACAATTACACAAATGGAAAAATTTACCAGCAGGTTTACCAATAGTCAAATTGAATTATATAGACTGGCAATGCATTGTATTTTGATCTCTAAATTTTGCAATTTGCAAAAAAGTATACCACATTTTGGGAAATGAAATATAAAACCATTAGTAGGGTATAAGCATTTTAGTTTGTATACTTGTGGAATTCTCACTGGTTCAGAAGATGCCAGAAGATCAACACTGCTTGATAGATGAATACTGTCATGATCTATCAAAGTTGAAGAATCTCACTAACGTATTTCATAAGTTATTGACAACTGGAAAAATATTAAGATGAGTCAAAGAAACATTAACTATTTATTATTTCCAGGTTTCCAAAGCTGGTTTCAAGGAAGGGACAAGGAATATTTACAAACTCAAAATTTTTCTTATCAAGCAAGCCTTGCACACAAAGGTAATGCTGTTGAGAGCAGACTCAGAAATTTCCTTCACATAATTAGTTTATGTCAGTTATGAACTTGGATGTACATACCAGCTGGTTTGTAGATGATCCATGACCACCTGCTCCATCAGAACCATACATCATTAAACCTTTTGACATGTTATTGACATGCTGCAAATTGCCTGATATCGCAACTCCATCACCAGGGGTATGAGTTGATGGAGTTGAAGGTTGTGAGTTCGGAGAAGGACCAACTGTGTTTCCTGTACATGTACTGTTAGCAGCTCCAGAAGGAGAAGGCCCTTTCCTTTTTCTGTTGTTCTGTTACACCACAGACAAGCAAAACTTATAAATCTTTAGGGGAAAAAACAACAACACTATCATAACTTCATAACTGCAATTCTATAGAATTTTGTAACTGATGCAGGAAGGAATGATGTTTAAACATAACACCTCCCTGTAACAAAATAATGTTATTCTATATAATTCATTGTATCCAATAATCAAAAGGATATTGCAAACTTAATTTTTTGTCAAAAGAAGTAGAAATAACCTGCTGAGCTGCTGGTGTCTGCAAGGGATCTTGTTGTTGAGAGGAAGACTGTTGTATCTGTGGCATATTCATCTGCTTAACATCAAAGTTTAAGAAGCCAAAAAACATGAGATTACTCTTAGAGTTTGTTATCATTAACATAAATAACATTCATTCAAGATGCTCTTGAATTTCAAGGTTTCTGCATGAAAGCATGTGAAGAGACTCTTAGAGTTTGCTACCAAATCCCACAAGTGAAGATGGTGGTAGTTAGCTCAATATTAATCTCCCAAACATTGAATTAACATTAATTTGAACAATAGGTCTATATCTCACTTCTCAAAGTCTACCTTAGGTTGGCTGGTCTAATTATTTTGAGTTTCCATAATGAACAGTTTTAGTAAAAATTCATCTCATATGGTTGATGTACATCAAAATGAAGCATAAACAAAACAAATAGATGTAACTAGAAGATGCAGATATTCAATGGGCTACTAAACATAAACCATATTACATGTTAAAATTTCACATGAATGGTCTCCTTGATGGTAACATAATTGTTAACCCAACAATTATTAACATACTGTAAACTTGAGCCAAAGTCCATCCTGCAAGAATGATGTAATTCCCATAAACTCCATGGAAACCACCAAAGGAAGAAAATGCAAACATACTTTCACTGACTGCACCATATTAGGTCATTTCCAACAGTCAAATATAAACAGACAGAATGCATTTACAAATAATAATATTCTCAAGTAATTCCTGCACAATTTTGCAATTTTGCAATTTTGGAAAACATACCAGAAATTACCGTCAACAGTTGAGCTAATTTAGTTTGATGCTCATGATATCAAAAACTTATACATCTAATCCCACCAATCTTATTCTCTTTGTTAAGAAATATATACTGCCCAGACTTTTTTTCTTCTTTAAAAAAGCAAGGGTACCAATATACCCAATCACTCAAGTAAAATGAACATAACAGGTTTTTCCAACTCAAGAAACATCTAGAAAAGATGCATATGTGGTTTGGTGCAGATAGATGATAAAAGGAAACTGAAGCATGAGAAACATAATACTTTTTATGAATTGGCTTAACTATATGACTATTAAGAGCACAAGGAGCAAAATGTTACAAATTTGATTAGAAAACAATTTGAAAGGATTTCTTCATTCACAGGGCTGGGTAGCTGTTCTGTCATAATTTGCAGAATTTTTTACTTCTCTGAGGGAGTTTTATGTGAAGTTGACTTCATTTTTAACTTTTTTTTATTTTTACCCAGAAGATTTTTGTTCATTCCTTTTTATATTTATGTTATTCTAATAAATTCTTATTATACCTTACAAATAAATAAATGAATAAATAAAAGAGCCAGAAATCCCAACTCTCCCAAATGATAAAACCGGGATCTCCATACAAGTGAAGAATAAGCAGTTACATGGAACAATCTAAGAAAAAACTCTTAACCATGCATGAAAAGCACTTAGTATGAATAGCATGATTCTGATACATTTATCAAAAAGGCAATATTGTGTTAACTGGTTATGGGAAGAAATTCTTACTTTTGATGAAGTTGATTGCATTGGTGAACCTATAGATCCATCGTTACCTATTGGTTGGCCATCTTTTGGATTTAAACTGCCTCTAGGTAATCCCCCAAACCTTCGAGGATCCATATCTCCATAAATTGAATTACCAAGATTGCCTTGGGCCTGGGCCTGGGCCTGGGCCTGGGCTAGAAGCTGCTGTTGTTGCTGTGGTAAAAGCTGATACTGATTTCCACCTGGTAGGAAAGGTTTCTGAACTTGCGCACCTAAATTTGGGCGAATTTGGTCAATGCCCTGTAGCATTCAGCAAAGCTTTGGGTAAAAAAACCATCCAGGTGTAGACTAACGAATCCAAGGAAATAATGAAATCAAAATAAAACTTACAGTTAATGGCCACCCCTTTAATGGAAGACCACCAACTCCAGGATTCAATCCTTAAGGAATAAGAGAAAGGAAAAATTATAAAGATTTATTCAGAGACCTGACTTATAATAAATCACATAATTGCATTTATCTTATGGTATAATATTGCAATGGAATCCAATTTGGAAATAGGGAAAGGAAAAACATTACTCAAGATATAGAGCTAATCTCCCTCATGGTTGCAAGCTCACACTAGATTCTTAACTACAGTTCAGTACAAAATAGTTTGCAATATGTTTTAATAGTCAAAATTCATATACCATACTTGGAGCCTTAAGTCTTACTAGAAAGAGAGAAAGGAAAGTCCCAAATGCGAGATGGAAAAGGAGAACTTCTTACATTAAACTTTAATACGTATTGGAAACAAGACCAATTATTAAAATTAGTCTTTCAGAGATAGTATAAGAAAAAAAATTGTAATCATGGCTTTCAGTTCTGCAACATACCAGTCCACTTCCTCTACTAGTTTCCTAACAATGATTAGCTTCAACTTCTATACATCCAGGATGTTACTTTCTTAGTAGAGATAGAGACAGTTACAGAATTTTACAAATTTTTCAGCAGACAAACAGAAAAGATAGACAAATTGAACTTAACAATCAACCAGACTCTATAGCTTTGTAAATATTTATTTATTAGATGATTTTAGTTTAATTTTATTTTCCTATCGATGTTGTATGGCTATGGTAGCTTTCAAAACTTTTTGTTGGCATATAAGTCCTTTGAACCACCTCTTTCATGATCCACTAAGCATTTCAGAAAACATGGATGATATTTTTAATGAAGGAAAAGGTATTTTTACCTGTGCTTCCTAATCCTGGTTTTGATTGCATAATTCCCTGACCATAAAGTGAAGAAGGATCCATAGGCATAGATCTTTGAGAGGCACCAAGGTTCATCTCAGCTTTGATGTCCTAAAATACAAGATTTCCAGCTTAGTAATTGATGGCAACATAAAAATGACAAAAAACTAGCACCTGATATAGCAACATGTTGTCCAACTGTTTACAGGGCTCTGTTGAGATCGTGCCTGAATTTGCTGCAGTGCTGCAGTCACACTTCCATGATTTCCTTGGACCAACTGGCTGTGGTACAAAGAAGAGAAGAGAAGAAAAAAACAACCAAAGGGATTATATAGATAAATAAAGTGAAGCTAGTCAGAAAATTTTAGCAGAACATTTACCCAGGATGATTTGTAGCTGATTTTAGAAGGGCCATTCTAGCATCAAGAAGTGGCTGCGATGTATCTGAACCAACTGAATTTCCCAATGAATTTGTGTGTTTCATACGTTCTTCATACGTTTTTGCAGCCATTGCACTAGCATTTGACTGCCCTACCATTCCTTCAGAATTCAAAGCATTTGCGGGACCACTAAGAGAAGGATGATTTGGATTCCTTTGTTGCATCTGAGCTTGACGCATTAATTGCAACTGCTGTATTTGCATCTGTTGCTGCTCTTTTGCTTTGATTTGTTGTGCCTACATACCCATAGTTAGAAGGAACAACAGAAAGAAAAAGTAAAGATTCCAAAGTTGCTAATAGCAGGTAGTAACATCAACAGCTGCTAAAATAAATGAAGCCACCTCTATATATGAGGCAGCAGGCTCAGAATGCTTCTCGTTTGTCCTGGCGATAAATATGTCCCAAAAAACAGACCACCATTCAAAAAGAAATCCTCCAGGAGCATCAATTGCTGCATGCATAAGTTATACGCTATATAAAATTCTTGTTCAAACACTCCTTCAAAATAATCCAACCAAAAAACACATTATTCCAAAATACTAGTCAAATTAAGCACAAAACAGCAATCAAATTGCTTTTAAAATTATTCAGAAATTCAAATAAATCTTAATCAGAGAAAACCAGAACTTAATGACAAAATTACCATACAAACAAAAAAGCCTACACCAAAAAACCAAACAGATTACCATCAATGAGAACACTTATATTTTGGTAGTCAGTATAAAAATTGTCAGATCATTTATTCAAAAGATATTCAAGTAACTAAATTAACATCGACAAGATACATACTATATTGGAGCATATATTACCTACTGGATCTGGGGCCACTTTGCCTTCAGTCATGAAGGACTTTGCAGTAGCATGCAATTTTTTCTTCACCAAGTAATCATAAATGTACACATCAAGCCTAACAATACAACAAACCAAAATAACAATAAGATCTCACTAGCATAAACCAACCGAAATATACAACAAACATAATTAGTAAACTATGCATACATCTTATCCGCTTCCCAGTTACTGCTTTGCTGTGCCATTCGGCCCGACCAAACAAAAATAACTCCTGAAAATTGAACCAATCATATTTAAATTTTATATCACAAACTTCATTAATCAAATTCAAACTGCTCAAAACGATAACTATTTGATTTCTAATTTGCGAACTCAATTACACAAATCTCACCTGCAGACTTCAAATTCAGATTTCACAAAATCTAAAAATTATACCACGAACCCTACAGCTAACTTAAGAAATTCAAGAAACTGAAAAAAAAAATTAAACAAAGGAAAAAATGACCTCAAATTCAATAATTTAGATAGATCAAAGCCAACAATACCGAACCTTAAGCTTTTGTCGACGACGATGTCGGATGATGGAGCATTGATCCTGTGCAGTGAACAGATTCATCAAAATTATGAAATTAAAAACTAAAACTTGAATAATTAATAACAAATATTTAAATTTCACTCACGAAACTAGACGATACGCGATCCGAGAAGAGAAAACAATAGAAATTCGAGCCGGAGAGTAATTCAACTACGAGCTGAGTAAAGGCTGGAAGTTCAACAGCAGAGAAACGGAGAGTTTGAACGAGTTCTCAAGTTTGGTTCGGATTCAGAGCTGATGGTTTGGAGTTAGGCTCTCAAGTGACAACCGTGGTTCCTCAGTACTTGATGATTTGATTCTGGCCGTTCAATTGTGGGTCTATCTAGGAAATGGCAAGTGTTAGATTAATTTGTATATGTAAACCATAATATAACAGCATTAGATTAATTTGTTTTTGGCAGTGTGTAATATGACTATCATCAAATGAATAAGGCCAAGCGTCTTTTCCCAGTTACACGCCACCCTTTAACTTTTAAAAACCCAGAGACTGCACCCCTTTTGATCATTTTTCATCCAATTTTACTAATACTTTTTATAAAAGTACTAAAATATTCTTATTAAAAAATAAAAATTTATAGTATAAATATATTAAAAAAATTTTAAAAATATTATTAAACTTAAACGATCAATGAAGCTAAGACCAAATATTTTTTACTATTTTCAATTGTTTTTGCTAGCGGAGACAACCAGATCTTGTTGCTGGCTGCCTCTATCAAATGAGGCAACTAGATTTAGCTACATTTAGAATCAGGTGACTATTTTCAGTCACTTGATTCTATTATTGGTAGCCGAGAGTAGTAGCTACTTTTAATTTTTTTAAATTATAAATTTTTTTATAATTTTAATATATTTTAATAGTTTAAATATTTTAATAATATTTTATATTTTTATAAAATTTATAAATTTATTTTACAATTTATAAATTTTTTATTAAAAAAAATCAAAATACCTTTTGACTATTAAAATTTAACTGTTAATTTTGATTAACGGACAAGTGTTTGAGTTTTTAAAAATTAAGAGATGAAAATTTGTCTTTGTACAAAACTTTAGGTGAGAATATGTCCTTTGGCCAATATATAATTATAATATTTAATTATATATGGTACCATTTTAGGGTGAATAAATAGATTTATAAAATTTATTTGTACGCATAATTTTTTTTCTAAAGAACTTTAAAAAATAATTTATATATACAAACAAATTTTATAAATTCATCCACACAACTTAATATAGTAATATTACTATATGTGATTAATTGATTTTAAAATGATTAAAAAAATAATTTAATTATATGGTATACATTAATTTGTATAAATAAATTTGTAAAATTTATTCACACATATAATTTTATTTAATTTAGAACGAGTTATATTAAATAGTAACCAACTTTGTTGAATTAAGATTGAGGTGACGTATTTTGATTGGACACAATATAAACAATATAGTATATTATATATATGTATATATTTTCTAAATTAATAAAATATTTTACTGACTATTATAATAAACTTTATTAAGAGAAATTAAATTAAATAACCACTTTTAATAATTGAAATATAATTTTTTTTTTTTTTTTGCATTTATAAAACTACTCACTGTTTTTATACATATAGATATACGTGTGTTATACACTCTACGAGTGAATTTCAAAATCACCAACTTTTTGCATGACGTGCGTACTTGAATATGCGCTTAATGTGTAATGTGCATACATGAGAAATGATACATTTGTTTCTCATTATATATGTTATAGTTGGGATGTGTTGGATGTGCAATCTAACAACCAGTGACGACAAAGAAAACTTTCTAAAATTTTAACAAAAAATATGGTGACTTTCGCTCTAAACACAACGAAACTAGCAAGCAAATATGGCAAGTAAAGTATGTACCCCTCTTTGTAGCCCTTGGGTTAGATATTTAATCGTAAATGGTTCTGATTTTAGGGCTTTTTTTTTTTTTTTTTGCTTTTTAGATTGAAATGCTATTGTTTGTTAATTTTTGTTCTTTTTTCTTACCTTGCATGTGTTAGAGTAGTTATAGACGGTGCTAATGCAATTGTTTTATGAAAAAATACTCATATTTGCATACTGGGTATGTTATGCATATTGCTTCGTAAAGTACGTGCATGGTGCACGTATTCTATGAGTAATATGTGTATACAAAATAGAGGGCTATTTGTTGCATATTAAAGTGCTAGGGGGTTGCGAGGTAAGTGCCTCCACACCTGGGCCTTAATGGATGTTTTTCCGTTTATATGCATGTCTTATTCCATGTATATGTTCTGACACATATGAGATAAAACACGCATACAGACAAGAAATTATCCATTACACCAAAAAATTTTGAAAAGCAACAAATTACTCCTACATGGAAAACCCAAACTTCTAAAAACTTGCAAAACCCCCTATAATTCTACGCGTACAATTTAAAGAATTAGTGCACAAAAAAAAAATGGAGAAGTTGGGTGTTGTTTGTAGGTACTAACAAAGAGAGAGACGGATAAGGGGTCAAGAAAATGTATGTAATAGCCTGAGATTACAATGGCCTTTTTAGGTTGAAAATCAAGGTTAAAAGTGAAATATAATAATAGAAATTAGAGTTGAAATGGTTCATAAGTAAAATAGTCATTTAAAAGCTATATGTGGCATATGCATAGGTTTCCTTGGGAGACTATTTCATGCACAACATGAGAAAAGAAGTAAATCTGTGATTTCCTTGACACACCGTGCATCATAGTGAGTTAACCATTATATATAAAACCACTTTTTCATCCTTATTTGATATCAAATTTCATCTTATTTTCTCTTTCTTTCTAAAGAACCCCAATCTTAAAATTGAGAGAGATTAACCAATAGTAACAAATCCAACCAGATAGTAAGATTCAACTAGAGAGAGAGAGAGAGAGAGAGAGAGATAGATAGTAGCCATGGCTATACGTAGGTATTTCTTACCTTTTTTTCCTTTATTTTCAACATGGTTTCTCTTTTATAATGAGTTGTGTGTTGTTGATGTATGTTGGATGCTTGAAATAACATGAGTGAATAATAAGATGAAAAAAAATAAAAGTGATTAAACAAAGTTATTAGCTTGAAAACATGTAAGTTATACATGTATATGTCTGTCTTGTATATGAAGTTAAAGTTTTTAGTAAGAAATATGATAAGACTTAATGTATTGATCATATTATCAAATGTAAAGGGATATGTTGAATGTGTATTAATTCTTGAAAAGGTTTAAATTTTGAGATTGATTGAGTTGTAACATGGTTCTGGAAATCTAGATACGATATTATAGAAACAAAGCATGATACATGATCGTGTGCCTATAAGCACACGATGGTGTAGTCATATTTTTGTGATATCATGGTCATGTATGCTATTGTGCCTGGATAAGCATGAGGGACACAACCATATGTATAGGGCCATGGTTACATATTTGTACCAAATTGGCATGACCTTGCTTATAAGGTCATGGTCATGTGTTAATCTTTGTAAAGCAAGATCATGCAAGCGGGTCATAACCATATTGAGTGAGAAGTTTGCATGCTCGTGCTACGTAAGGAACACGATTATATGTTAACATACATGATTGTGTGTCCTATGCTGCATGAGCATGCAATGAGCAGAATTTACAAAATAAAGAATAGTGCACCAATAAGCTTTTTCAATACACACAAAACTGAATAATATCACAAGAAAACAAGATATCATGCATGATAAGCATTACATGACATGATAAGCCAAAATAATATTTTCAAAAAAGGGTCTAAGGATCCATACACATATTTTAAAGTAGAAAATATATTATGTTCTAAACATCATTTTAGAGATAGATACGAGGGAGCAATTATGAGTTAACATGCTTGTTAGAAAGAATATGATTCTTAATTGAGCTCGTTAGAGAGAGTATTAGTAACGTATCAGTAGTTTTTAGTGGGATCGATTTCATATGATCAGGGTGGTGAATTCTTGTATTTATTGGTCTAATCAGTATAGTAGATATTTTCAAATACAATATTTTCAAATATATATATATATATATATATATATATATATATATATATGTTTATATATTTAAGATTTTCAGATCATAATTTTATTTTTAGAAAGTGTTTTTAGTAAGCAAGCCTAAGGGCAAATTTATACTTTTAGCATGGACATGATTTCATCATATCTTATATCATGTCATACATAATATTTCATGAGATAAAACAAAGATTATAAGACAAAGACAAGCTAAACATAGAATATTAGATAATAAGCAAAATGAACAAAATAATGAGATATGAAACTGAGAAATAGTATGACAAGTGACGAAAGTATAATAAAACAAAAATCTACTTATGGGTAGAGATAGGAAATGCTTACTGAATGATTTTATCACTCACTTCTTAAAATTTATTTCCTTGTAGGTTAGTGATTTTAAGGTTGAGCTAGATACAAGATAGTTGTAGATGAGATACAGTTTTGTAGTAGATGGCATGTTTGTGGCTTACATGCTTTATAAAGTTTACATATATGTTTATGCACATAGTTATATATATTTTATCTATAAGATAACAATGCATGACTTTTTCCAGTATGTAATATAGACTTTCAGTACCTTATCATTATTTTCATCTTTAAAGCCTCCACTTGCATAATTCAATTCAGTATTTGTGAGATTTCTATTATATATTACTGATGATGATTCCTAGTGTAAAGAAAAAGAAAAGAGAAGTAACAATAAATATAGTAGAATGGTAATATATAGAAGGGATGCCTAAAATTAGTGGCATCAAAGCAAATCTAAGCCACACTTTAAAAAAATGTGTTTTCAAAATGCATTGTTTTCAAAATTGCATAAGTATAGGGCTAATGTATCCCAACAACCAATGCTTGTGTCCCTTTAGCGTAAGTAATGTAGTATGAGGTTTAGTATTATATTATTTTTAGATTCTCACCCCCTTTATGTTTATAATATTCTAGATAGGAGATCACACCTGCTTAGATCTATTTAGGATTAGAGTAACACGTTAGTGAGACTTATAAGTGAGAATAGGAGATCTCAATACTCTTGAGTGTACCTTTAACCAGAGGATATAAGGGAGATTGTTAGAGAGGTGGTGAGAGAGGGTTTTCAATAGGCAGTCAAAGGTGATGTTCAAGACCCAATGAGAGGTAAAGCCTATTAGGGGCCAAAGAGAGTACATCATAGGTCAGTGAGAGGAGGAAACCTAGAGTCGGTAAGAGATAGTTTCTTAATTCTTGAGATGGGTAGAGTTCTAGGTTAGACTTCAGGTACAAAGATTATAGGTACTAGTAGTTCGAATGGACTATATCCGATTTATAATTTACTGGAGGTGTATTAGCCATTGAAGTTTAGCAAGTCTAGAGATTTTGTAGTAGTCAAGGAGTAAATTTAAGGCCATTGAGAGTGCTATAGGGTTGTTCACTATGATAAATAGAAAAAAGGGTCTGATATGTAATGAATATGCCTAAAAGTGATATGAAAGTGTAGTAGAGCTTTGTGAAGACTTCGGTTGACTAGGAAAGTTGTATAATAGGTAGATTTTAGGCACTTATTTGATGAGAAGTGCCACAGTATTGATATAATGTATGCCAAGATCTACGAGTTTATTGAGTTAACATAGAAGTCAAGTTTAATTAAAGAGTATGAGACTCAATTTAATACCTTGACACATTTTGTTTCAAGACTAATAGGATCAAAGATAAGTATAGTGTAAAAGTTTGTTTATGGTTTATATCCTACCATTGCCAAGGATGTGATGGCTAGACCTACTTCCCATTAGAGATTGGCTTTAGAGAACGCCTTAAGGTCAGACGTGTGCCTACAAAGGATAAGTATGTTTTTTAGATCGATAGAGAAAGGTAGAGATAGAGGTAAGATACTAGTTTAATTTTAGAAACCAATTAAGGGAAGTACAAAATCAAGAGTAGAGTTACCAGTGTATGAGACTTATGGCAAGAGGTATCTCAATGAGTGTTTGGTAGAAAGAAATATTTGCTTTAGTTGGGTTATGATTGTTAGAGCATCTATCCAAAAGAGATGTTAGACCATCTAAAGGTGGTATAAAGCCTAGTAGAGGTGCAATTAATCCAGCTGAAAGAGGTAGCGGTTCTATTAGAGGTGGTATCGATACATTTAGGGAAGGTGTTGATACTTTAAGAAGAAGAGGCCAAGCCAGAGTATGTACAATGAGACAAGACCAGACAGAGACTATTTTCCATATATTTATTGATTAGATTCTTTTCTTTGATACTCTGTTATTTGTGTTAATTAATTATAGTGTCATACATAACTTTATTTCTAGAGAAGTAGTATAGAGATTATGATTGATTCCTAGTATAACTGATATGAGTATCTATACAAAGATATTAGATTGAGGTATAATGATTAGTGATCAATGTAATAGCCTAAGGGTAAAATTTTCTTTTAGGCTCTAAAACCGAGGATAAAATCGAGATTTCTAGTTAAAAAGTAGATTTGAAAGGGTTCAAGGGTAAAAGAATCATTTAGGAGCCTTTTGTGGCTTGTACATGAATATTCTGAGAAGAATATTCCATGTATGGCACGAAGGGAGAGAGAATTGAGATTTTCCTTACACATATGATTGTGTGTCTTAGACACACGCTTGTGTGTTAGGTGAGAAACGCCATAAATGATTCATTTTTCTATTTTTCGTCTAGTTTATTTCCTTCAGCTTTATTCTCTTCTCTATTTTCTAGCAAACCCTAGGTCAAAAATCATTCAACCAGCAACCTTAAATCAAGTTAGAGATCTAGGAGCATCTAAAGAAAGAGATTCAGACACAATAACGAGAGGTAAGTATTTTCTTACCTCTTTTATTTGGGTTTTAGCATGTTTTTTTGGTTTAAGATCCCTTGTATGTGTTTGCTGCATGTTGAGAATGTGTTACAACATGATTTGATGATGAAATGAGACAATAGGTGATGATTTATGAGATTATTGTGAAATGTTTGATGATTTTGTACTTGGGTATGTATTTATGAAAAATATGAGATTTTTAGCATGCTTTATGTTGAATGGATGAAATGAGAATGCTTATTGGCATATATATTTGCTATATGCATGTTTGATTGAGATATGGTTGTGTTTTGTGTGAGTTTTACTAAGATTTCTGGATTTTCAAGTGTTATTTACTGAAAAAGAGTTAAACATATGACCGTGTACTTGAGGATACACGTCCATGTGGCCTTTTTTTTGCATGAACATGGCTTTGTATAGCACCGTATATGTATGAAAATCCAAACACATGCCCATGCAATCGATGTACACACCTATGTGCTTAATCCCAAATTTACACACCTATGTAAATAGGACACGAAAGTGTTATTTAGGTAACTACATGCCTGTGCAGTATGGTACATGATCTTCTGCCTCAGACGTACGCCTGTGTGTCCACACCACACGCCCATGTAACCAGCCATGATTTTCAGTTTTGATTTTAGAAGCTAGCACGACTAAGGACACGGCTTAAGCATGACCCCGTATGCCTTCACACATGCCCATATGCTAAGCATAGCATGCCTGTATGCCTTAGGAAAGATAAAGAAATAGTTTCAAGTTATTTTTAAAGCAAAGTTAAGCAATTTAAACCATTTCTAAGCTTAAGAAACTTAAGAATAACACGATATAACAACATATCATCCATGATTATTAAAGTATTGAGCACGACAAGTCATATCAGATATTTAAAAATAGATTCAAGAATCTAAAAGTATATTTTAAAAGTATAGATATACAATGTTTCAAATATCAGTTAGGGGTGAATAGGGGGGGTCACCTATGAAGTCACACGTCCGCTAGAAAGGAAAACTAATATCCACTAAAGAGGATATGGTCTTTGACCAAGCTCGTTAAAAAAAGTACTAGTCGTGCACGAGTAGTTTTATTATAGGTTTGAGCTCACACGGCCAAGACACCGAATCCCTATATTCATTAGTCTGGCCAGCATAATAAATATTTTTCAGATACAGTACTTTTTAATACAAATTTCAATTATATTATATATATATATTCAGGATCTTCGGATTAGAGTTTTATATCAGAAAGAGTTTTCAAAAAGAAAAATTTTTCAAAAAATCAGGCCTAAGGGCAAGTTTTTATAACTACTTAACACCTACATGACATCAGAGTATGTATATTATGTCATGTATAACATGTCATGTATAACATTCATGAGAAATAAGCCAGAGAAAGACAAAAAACCTTCTTGAAAACAGATGATATATGAAAGTGAATAGAGAAGAAATAAAGAAATAAAAAAGTATTTAAGAAAAGGTAATGAGACAAGAGATGAGATCAGTTTGAGTTAGGGTTAGATTCAAACCGAATATGTTTGGGTTCGTTTTTAAGTTCGGCTCGAATAAGTCTGAAATGAGCCGAACGAACCCTAACACGAACATGAACTCGAACCCGAATCCGAACTATAATTTTAAAATTTAGCGAACACGAGCTCGAACACGAACTATGCGAACCGAATACGAACACGAATTTGAACTTAAAATAATAAATTTTTAATTAAATTTTATTTATTATTTGTATTAATTATAATTTTTAATAAATATAAAAACAAATTATACGAACTGAATACGAATACGAATATGAGTTAAATACGAACTTAGTTATATGAATCGAACACGAATACTAACTTTATTAAAAAATATTCAACGAATACGAATACGAACCAGAACCCAAAAAGTACAAAACGAGCCCGTACATGAACATGTTACTGTTCATGTTCAGTTCAGCTCGAATCTAGCCCTAGTTTGAGTGGAACCTGTGAGCGTTAGATATAGGAAATGCTTGCTGAGAGATTTTGTCACTCACCTTTTTCCCTTCCTTTCTCTTTTGTAGGTCAGTAATTTTAGAGGACTGAGTAAGAGCGATGCAGTTGTCAGATTTTTCGAGGATATGGCTTGACAGCAGTTGGCATGTTTGGCTCACATGTTTTATACAGTTCTCATGTATATGTGTGTGTAGTATATTTTATTATACACTGTACGGATAATATATTATATACATGAGCAGCTTAGGGAATTTTAATGCATGATCAATTTCTTCTTATGTTTATTATAAATATTAAAATTTTATTTTTAGCTTCCATAAATGAAAGTTTAAAATAATTACAACAGTTAGTTTCCTTTTTCTGTAGGGATTCCCGTTACAAGTGTATTTTCAAATGATTAAATATTTTAAATAGTTACACACAGTAGGCCTGTTGTAGGGGTCATTATAGTCAAGTATTAGTAGATTACGAGGTAGTGATTATGAGTAGAAGATTAAGGATAGATTAGATCATATTGACTGACTTCGATATGATCCTAAACATATATTTCCTAAATAGATATGGGGCGAAGATTGATTACAAGAGGAGAAAGGTTAGATTAGAATTAGGCCTTAATTAGTTTATATTTGGAGAGGGTATAGTAGAAAACATGTTTGTCTCATATGTTAAGGTGAGAAATATGTTAAGTAAAGGTTACATTAGATACTTGGCTAATGTAGTATGTAGGAGTGTATCTAGGCCAAGTATCGAATTCATGCTAGTAGTGAAAGAGTTTTTAAATGTATTCCCAAATGATTTGCTAGGGTTACCTTTGAAGAAAGAGTTAAAGTTTAACATTAAATTGCTTCTTGTATGATTTTTATCTCTAAGGCTCTATATCAGATGGTTCTAATCGAGCTTTAAGAGTTGAATAAGCAATTTTAGAAGTTAATTGATAAGATGTTTATTTGTTTGAGCTATTTGCCTTCGGGGTGCTCCCATATTATTTATGAAAAACAAGAGTAGATCAATAAAGATATGCGTCGATTATAAGTAGTTAAATAAAGTTACGATAAAGAACAAATATCTCTTATCAATGATAGATGATTTATTTGATCAATTGAAGCTGTTGTTGTGTTTTCTAAGATTGACTTGAGGTTTGGGTATCATCAAGTAAGAGTAACAAACAGAGATATACCTAAAACCACTTTTAGGATGAGGTATTGTAATGGCCCAAGGGTAGAACTGTCTTTTTAAGTTCTGAATCCAAGGGTAAAAAAGAGATTTCCTTGATAGGAAAGAGTTTGAGAGGGTTCAGGGGTAGAAGAGTCCTTTAGAAGCCTTTTATGGCTTGTTTTGGGTATTCTGGGGGAAATATCCAGAGTTTGTGCGAAGGTGGATGGAAAATGAAATTTTCCACCGTACACACGACCGTGTGTCTCAACTGTTAGCCATAAGTTGTTTTATTTTCTCAGTTTCGTGCAGTTCAGCCTTCCAGCTTATTTCTAGTTTTCTTCTTCTTTTTTCCTCAGCTCCAGTGAACTCTAGATTAGGTGAGAGAGATCCCCCAGCAGCCCAGCTCCAAATTAGAGATCCAGAAACTTCCAGAGAGAGAGACCGAGCTTCTATGGTGCGAGGTAAGTGTTTTCCTTACCTCTTTCACTGTATTCAGAACATGATTTGTTGTTTCCAGCTTATGGGAAACTATTGTGTGCTTGTTTGATCTGTTATCAGCATGTTTGAGCTTGATATGAAGCATGATTTAATGATTGAGTGGCCATTTCCATGTTTATATGTGTATATGTTTATATACATGTGTTTTATATTTTATGTATGATGTATGACGTGTTTGAGGTGATGAAATGATGAATAATTGCATGCTAGCAGCAGTAGAAAATGTGTATGTTTGATGATTTGGAGTGTGGATGTGTTTGGTGTGGGAATTTCTGGGTTTCCAGACGTAATCTGCAGAATCTGGGTTGAGCACACGCCCGTGCGCCTTGGATGCACGCCCGTGTGGCCTCAATTCTGCATGGACATGGCCTTGCATGTTACCCACGTGCGTATGAAAATCCAAACACACGCCCATGTACCCGAGTGCACACGCCCATGTGTTTATTCCCTATTTCCACACGCCCGTATAGGCAA
>JAJEJH010001343.1:0-29834 GCA_026122585.1 Anacardium occidentale
TCTGTCCATACACGAAGTTGGAATCCTAGTTGGACAAAATAATGGTGATGATGATTCCAATATTGTTTCGGGGTTTGTGATTGGACGCGAGTTATTTTCGATATTCTTAGATTCAAGGGATTCTTTCTTGTCTTACGAAGGAGAACTTGGCTGAGTCTCCCAGTCACTTGTCAGCAAGAATATTAGAAAGACTATTGTTGCCATGGACAAAACTTTTAACTCTTACCTCTCGGAGAATCTTTTAGCCTAAAATTATTGTTATTGGAGTGTGTTTACCTATAAAAATATTGCGTTCTGTTTGCGGTGGATTCAAGAGAACAAAGATAAATTTGAGCTTAGATCAAATATAAAACGATTTAGTCGAATTAATAAACATCAATATTGAAAATGAATAAAAAATATTAAAAAAAATCATTGTAAACAAAAAATGATTAGTTGACAAAACAGATTTTGATGCAACAATGGTAATGAAGTTTTGATTTCAAACTGAGCTTGATACACATATCCTTCTTATAAAAAAGTAGATAAAAATTGAATGTAGTTCAAATACTTTCTAGCTTGAGTTTCACTTTTTTAAATTTGAAAAACTCAACTTATAATATGTTCTAATTCTTGGCTTGGATTAATTTGGTGGCTCAAATTTGTAACTCATTGACACAAACGATGTTATTTTAGCTAATTTTTTTTTTATAGTTTGATTAAAGTTAAGTTAAATAATTATTAAAACAACGTTGTTTTACAATATAATGTATAAAATAATATTATTTTAATAATTGTTTGATATGATTCAAATCAAATTACGAGTCAAACTTGAGCTAAATCAGATATCATCTGATTTATGAATTGAATCGAAAAAAAACTCTCTTTAGTTTAAATTTAACTCAATTTAAAAAATAAGTCAATCCTCTAGATATCAACTAAAGTTTGATCCAAACAAATCTAAATCAAATTAATTTAAAAAATTTAACTAACTCGATTCGATTTTAACTTTACCTTATTCTTAATGATTTATAATGATTAATACATAAATCCAAAGGAAGTGACACCTAACTTTCTTCTTCTTCAAGTAGGTATGAGAAAGGAGGTTGCCAGGAAATTCTCGCTTTCTTCCAAAGCCACTTAAAAAATATACATATATTGAAATGAAAGCTCCCTCTTTTGCTACAGATTCTCATTTCTTTCCTGTGTAGTTGTGGGAGCAGATCAATGGCTGGAGTTAAGATGGTTTTTTCAGCTCTAGTAATGATGATGATCATGAGTGCGAGCCTGGGTGGGAAATGGGCAGCAGCCGAGGTGCAGCACCATGTGGTTGGTGGTGACCGTGGCTGGGACTTGACTTCAAACGTGGCAGCTTGGTCTTCCGGACGAGTCTTCAAAGTCGGAGACAAACTTTGTAAGCTTAGGTTCTCTTTTGGCTTTAGCATTCGTTATCGTTTTCAGCCGTATGTTTCTTCTCTTCTTCATATCAAAACAAAAGAAATTTCAACAAACAAAACAAGAATTTTACATGAAGGCATTAGAATGAAGTTCCTTATTCTTGTGCGTACTTGGGCACGCATGAGCTCCTGTTCTTGAAGGTATCAGAATAGAGTTCCTTATTCTTTTGCTTTCTTGGCCACGCGTGTGCTCGATGGAGTTCACCGAGGACTTGAGCTGGTTCCGACAAGTTTGGACTTTGTCCGCCAAGAGTGAAATTGAAGAGTAGGAGGATTCCGATTCAAATTAAAAAATTACATAAAATTTAAATATTTAAATATTTATTAATTACCCTCAATATTTAAAATGACAAAAGAATAAAATTTTAAAGATATAAATACAAACTTTTAAACATTTCAAAACGTGTTAATATTATATTCAAATAAAGTCACAAACTCACAAATTTATTGAGTCAGTCAATAACAAGCTCAAAGTTAACTAAAGTATAAGACTTGAACCACCTGAGCCTAATGCGAAAATTTGTATTTGAGGGAAAACTGGGGTGAGAACATGTTCTTCGGCCTATTACAAAGCCCAACTACTCACGTGAATCCAACTAACGACCTGGGATAATAACAATGTCATCCCCAAGGTTTGGGATATTTTTTTTTTATTTAAAATTTATAAGGTAATATTTTAGCCCTTATCTACGAGGGTGACGATTTTTTTTCTGGAGAAAAATATAATACAATTTAAATGGTTATCATTGATCTCAACCCATCTAATTGAATTTAATTGTGTTTATGATGAAAGTCAAATAAATTGGATAACTCATTTAGAACACAAATATTTATTTATAACACGACTAATTGTTTTCAAAACAACTAAATATTTATGATATAATTATTCCTTCGTAACATGATTCAAGTATGATTAAGTAAGAGGTCCAACAAAAAAAAAAAACAATTAATAAATAAAATGAGTTAAAGGCATCACAATGTGTTGAATGTGTTGTATTTTAACATAAAAAAATAATATGTGATGTGAGTTATCTTAACAATTTCAATGACTATATTATATTTGTTGGTACAAAGCCCCATGCTTATGAGAAGTATGCAAGATTGAGTTTCGCAAAAATAAAATAAAATAATAACAATTGAAATTATTTGAGTTATTTGGTAATTGTTATATCAAATAATAAGCGAATGATTTTGTGTAAACATAAAAAGATTTTTATTATTATTCAACTCATTATTTGAAAAACTGTAGATATAGTTGCATTATTTATGTTTTTATTAACAATTATTGAGTATCAATATTAATGTAAAAAGCTTTATTTAAATAATTTAGTATTTTTCTCTCTGTGAAAGATTTAGTGTCTTTTATTTGTTTAAAAGATATCGCAACTACGGACAAAGAGATAAGGTTATATTTCTTATGTGTTTGATTCTTGAAACTTTATTTAATCTTTTTTTTATTAAATAAAATCTCAATTGGATAGAAAATAATTACTTTTAAATATTATACATAAAATAAAAATAAAATATAAGAGATTACTTTTAAACAATGAGCTTTTACGTGCATATCATATTGATTTATGTGTAAATGATATACTTTATTACTATTCATGTTTAATCATTTTATTACGGTTATATTCGAACTGAATATATTCAGATTCATTTTTAATTCGGTTTGAACGAGTTTGAAATAAACTGAACGAATCCAAACACAAACACGAACTCGAACTGTAATTTTAAAATTCAACAAATACGAGTTCGAATACAAATTATACGAACCGAATACGAATACAAACCTGAATTTAAAATAAAAATTTTTTAATTATATTTTATTAATTATTTGTATTAATTATAATTTTTAATAAATAAAAAACCAAATTATACGAATCGAATATAAATACGAACAGAATACAAACTTAATTATACGAATCGAATACGAATACGAACTTTACTATAAAATATTCTACAAATACGAATATGGATCCAAACCTGAATAATATGAAATGAATTCGAATACAAATATGTGTCTGTTTATTTTTGATTCAATTTGAATCCAGCCCCACATTTTATAGTGATTTGTTGTCCTTTGGGTGTTGTCTTTTGGGTTTGGTCAACGAGCTTTTATGCATTACTTCGGAATGTCAAAGGTATAGTTCTGATTTTAGTGGACTAGAACGTTGTTAACGTAAATTATAGAGCCGTTTAAAGAGTATTCCCTCCATCTACCACCAAACCAAACTCATATTATCTCGTATAAATTATTTGATTTTCTTTTAAAAATGCCGTAAAAGACTTAAAAGACGTTGCACACTTACAACGGGAACGTGTGCACCAACCAAAGGTTTCCGTGTATAAATATAATTCCCTTCCGTCAAAGTTTTCGTCTCTTCTCAACTCTGTACTTACTAAACATAACCTTCCAGTCATCGGAGTCTGCTCATCACGACGTCGTTTTATTGAATCGCCATGGCTTTGCAGTCGTTTATCGAAGTGAAACGGGACTCTCATTTTTCCATCCATAACCTTCCATATGGAGTCTTCAAGCCCCAACCAGACTCATCGCCGCGACCTGGCGTGGCTATCGGAGACTACGTGCTGGACCTCTCTGAGATTGCCAAAGCAGGTCTCTTCAACGGACCGATCCTCAAGGACTCTGACTGTTTTCTTCAGGTTCGCTGAGTCAGGTTTTCTGTGCATAGTGATTTCTGTCAGTGTTGGTTTTTGCCTTGTCGATTGACTTCTTATGATTGAAAGTAAGTTCAGAGAGTGTTTCAATGTTCTGGAGCTTGATATTCGAAGATCAACTAATATTGTGCCGTTTTGTTACGGAGAAACCGAAGCGTAATTTTTAGTCTGTTTGTTATGGATTAGATGTTTTATTTTTTGGTAATTATTATGATTAAATGTTAGTTTGAATTGAATTGTTGTTTTTATAAGATAATTAATAGAAATCTGTAATAATTGCTGTACTATATGCAATGCTTTGTTGGCAGCCTAATCTGAACAAGCTTTTGGCTCTGGGAAAGCCTGCGTGGAAGGAGGCTCGAGCTACGCTTCAAAAGCTATTGTCGTGTATGTTTCTTTTACATAATTTACATAATGTTATTGTGGGAGGTAGAATTTAGAGCAACCATATTTAAATTGAAACAGTATTGTTAATGGCTGAAAAAAATGCCATAGTCATTTTAGACCACAGCAACTAACTGGTTGCTTGCAATGGTTAGGAAGAAGCTTATTTTAAGATGAATGAAACATTGTTAAAGGAAAGTTCTTGTCTTCCGATGCAGCAACTGAAGCAACCTTACGTGACAATGCAAATTTAAGGCAGAAAGCGCTTGTTCCAATGGTAATCACTTGATATGGTCTTGAATATTTGATTTTACGAGATGGCTATGTTTTTTTATCTGATGTTCAAATTGTGTTTTGAGTTTTAAGGGCAAAGTAGAAATGATTCTTCCAATTGCAATTGGGGATTACACGGACTTCTTTTCATCCATGCATCATGCAAAGAATTGTGGGACCATTTTTCGTGGACCTCAGAACCCAATTCCTCCAAACTGGTACACACCTTAAGCTAAATTGATTACTAGAGTTATTAATGCAATTTTTATTTCCAATTTTGAAAGCATCAACTTATTTACAGGTTTCATCTTCCAATCGCATATCATGGACGGGCGTCTTCCATTGTTATCTCTGGAACAGATATAATCCGTCCAAGGTAGAGAAACAAAATTCAATTCTTGTGTGGGTTTAAAACCATATATAGACGTGTCTGTACAATTTCATGTGTAACTTCTGTCTCTCCTATAGAAAATCAGTTGCCAAGACTTAGGCTCGAGTTGGAGCTTGTCTGACAAGGCATGTTATGACTCATGCAATTTTAAAACTATGTCTCGTGTTTTCTCCAATTCATAAACTGATGAACCTGTGCCAAGGATAAACAGGTGGCCAATTCTAATTCTTTTATCGTATCTGATAAATGTGCATTTTTGTTATTCTCTCAGAGGTCAAGGTCCTCCATCTGGCAACTCTCCACCACCTTTTGGGCCTTCACAAAAGCTAGACTTTGAGCTAGAAATGGTTAGTTTGAATAGAAAACTATTAAAATATCCTCTCTCAAAAACTTCATGAAATTTTAATAGAGAGTACAAGTGCACATGATTAAATCTTTACTGTTTTTGTATCCTTGGTCATGGTTATGCTAGTGACTTCATCATATTTCAGCATAATTTAATTGTTACTTTTTATGGGTGTTATCATGCTACTGGCAGGCAGCTGTTGTTGGTCCTGGAAATGAATTGGGAAAGCCTATTGATGTTAATCTAGCAGCAGATCATATCTTTGGACTTGTGTTGATGAATGATTGGAGTGGTACCCTTTTTGCTGCTTCATTTTCTTACTCTTGACTGGCTTGAATTTGAGAGCTATATTAATAAGAGTTAATTTTGTAGCTAGAGATATTCAGGCATGGGAATATGTGCCTCTTGGGCCTTTTCTAGGGAAGAGTTTTGGTAAGAAATAAAGATTTCATTGCCCCATTTTTTAAGTTCCATTTGGTATTTGTTCACTAATGATTGTACTTGTGCTCTTCACTATGTTTTGGATAGACCTTAGCTTTTTGTTGCTTAATATTTTAGGTACAACAATATCTCCTTGGATTGTGACACTTGATGCTCTCGAACCGTTTGCTTGTGATGCTCCCAAACAGGTACCTTTCTATCTACGTTGTTTATAAGCATTAATGCTATTGAGTCTATTTTGCTGCCTATATCTTTTCAGATGCGACATTCCTTATGATATCTGCTGTAAATGGCAGGACCCCCAACCATTGCCATATCTTGCTGAAAAGATATCCAGGAACTATGAAATTTCATTGGAGGTAGTAACTAGCATCTTGTCTGTGTGTACACTTTGTTGTTGCTTTCTTCTACTTCGGATTGCTTATCCACTCTTCATAGTGTTCTATATCTGCAGCAATGTTCTTCTTTATAGGTCTTATAGATATTGATTTTCTAGCAATGTGTCTTACCTTTTTTTGTTTTGAATATGTGTGATCCTGATGAAATTGCTTCCTTGTTGCAAGGTTCAAATCAAACCTGCTGGACAACAAGATTCATGTGTGGTTACAAGGAGCAATTTCAAACACTTGTAAGAAGTAACATTATCATGATTATCTACTAGTACATCCTTTATTTAAGAATTATTTTGTTGCCTCAATTATATTTTAACTAAGTGGCCCAGCTAATGGGTTTTGCCTTCTGAAGTCTGATATTAGTTGGATCTGGGCATTATCCCCCCTATTGGTTCCATTTCTCTATCAAGTGATAGAATCTTTATCTAAGCTTCCTTGGTGCATCTTGGTTCTTGGTTCATCACTGTGCATTGATCTTAGAAGGATTGACCAACAAATGGACGATATAAAATTTGAGCATGTGTCATACTATTGTTTGTTGTTTGTGTAGTTTATGTTAATTATTTTGATTTCCTATGACAGGTATTGGACATTGACTCAGCAGCTTGCACACCATACAATCAATGGCTGCAATTTAAGACCGGGAGATTTACTTGGAACTGGCACCATTAGTGGCCCAGTACGGTTTTCTTCATTCAAAGGACATACTGCTTAGATATGATGGTTTATTTTCTATTAACTTCATGTCTCAAAGTTGAGGCATAAAATTCTGATATGGTTTGAATGAGGTGTGGTTACCACTTGTGTTTCTCAACAGGAGCCAGAATCTCTTGGATGCTTGCTGGAGTTAACATGGAATGGAACAAAGCCACTTTCACTAAATGGTACAGCTCGTAAATTCTTGGAAGATGGAGATGAGGTCATATTTACTGGTTTTTGCAAGGTACTACATTGATATAAATTTTCTAATCGATTAATTTTATGAGTTTGTTAGTGTAATCTTTCTATAATCATATTTAACTAATATCCGATCAGCTTCACTAGTTTTTACTTGGCATATCTAGGCTGACAAAAAAGTTAAGGATGAAAGAAATTCAAAGTAATTTCTGTTTCTCTCTGGTAATGACTACCCTTTTAGGCAGCACTTGTGAATAACGCTGATGGTTCTAAAAATGATGCTTTATCGGCAAAACATTGTACTGATGGGAGACAAAGTTTATATATGTAGGCCTGAGTATTTGGAATCAGTTGCATTATTCCAAATCCGTATAGTTATTGGAAAGTTACGGAAATAACAAAGTAGCTATTACTCTCATGTACAATGAAACTGTCTGGTATCACTTCGTCCTGTCCGTTCCTCTTTAGGAGTACTTCTCGGGCTGAGACTGGAATTTTTTTTATAAATGTTTTCCAATTTTATATTGACATTTAATAATGTTGTGTTCCTTAAACATTGGAAGTAATAGAGTGACTTAAAAATTTGATTTCATTGCAGGGAACTGGTTACAATGTTGGGTTTGGAACCTGCTCTGGGAAAATCCTTCCATCAGCCCCGTGATTTTGTCGGTATGTCCCTTCAGTCGATGTTGTTGGAAGCTGCACGCATTCATCTTCTACATCCAATTCCGAGTAGGCGAGTAGGTATTTGCAATATAATAAATGCGACTTCCAGCAAGAGTGCAAATTTGGAGATTGAAAATGGTTTTAGCATTTTAAACATAAAAGTGGAATATGAATGTTTCTTTTAGAAGAGATTTAGCATTGACTTCTGTACCACAAAACTTACCCTTCCACATAAGGGTTTGCTATCAATCCAACCTCTGTGAGTTTAAATCGAACGAGACAAGTTTCATAAATGAGTAAATTAAAATTGATATGAATATTTAAATTTGAATCAGTTTAGATTGAATCTAAAATTAAATTATTTTGAACTGAATTTTAATTTTAGTTTACCCTTCTTAAATTGATTTTTTTGAATTTAAACTTATATTAAATTAGATCATGATTGGATTTGACTCATATCAAATACATCCTTATTTTCACGGGATAAATGTACTCATGGTCATTGAACTATTCATTAATTGCGTATGCGGTTATTTATGTTTAAAACGTTGTATAAAAATCATTGAACTTTGAATTTTGTTTCTCGTTAAGTCACTCTGTTGTTTATCGGTCCAAATATTTAACGGTTGCTGATGTGGACGTTGATATGAGATATTTTTGTTGACGTGGCATCTAGTCATCGTTAACGTCAGCATTGAAACAGTAAAATCTGACGTGGACGATGACTGAATGTCACTTCAGCAAAATGTCTTATGTTAGCGTCCACGTCAATATAAAAAAAGTAAAAGCTGAGGTGAGATATTTTGCTGATGTGGCATCCAGTTATCGTCCATATCAATAGCCACGTCAGTATTGAAAACAGTGGACACTGACGTGGCATTTAGTCGTCGTCCACGTCAGTTTTTGTGTTAATTTCTGTTGCAGTGACCTAACAGTAAATAAACTCACAATTTGGTGACCACGGTTGCAATTAGTGAAAACTTTAATGACCATGATTACATTAACCTCTCTTATAACTTTTTTTTTTCTTCCGGTTTGCTAAAGTATTAAGCTGTCAATTCTTTCATTTTACTTTCTTTCATTTTTCTTTTTCTTTTTTTATCTAAACACATTTAAATTGATTAGTTTATGAATTGAGAAGCCAAATAATAATAACCATAAAAATATACTAATTTTTTTTTATAAAACAAACAATAAATATTTTTCACTTTCTCTCTCTATTTTCTTCATGACTGATGAGTGATAATGATTATGAACTGATTGTGATTTAGTTTTTTTTATTAGACATTAAAACTTCGTTTTTCTTAGATTTATATATGAGTTTGTGTTTTTATTTGAAACTTTATTTTACAGTTTCATCTTGTAGCTGTTTTCAAAAATTGTAAATTTATTTGTATAAATATTTTTTTTTAGTATTCTCATTTGTTTATTATTTTAAAAATTTCTAGTTTGCATCTTTTTTAAATTCTATTTAATGGTTAATAAAGTAGATGAGAGTAGGACTAGATTCGAATCGAATATATTTGAATTCATTTTTGAGTTCGATTTGAACAAGCTCGAAATGAAACTGTACGAACCCAAATAGTAATTTTAAAAATTAGCGAACACGAGCCTAAGCCCAAACTATACGAATCGAATACGAACACGAACTTAAATTAAAAAAATTTTTAATTACATTTTATTAATTATTTATATTAATTATAATTTTTAATAAATATAAATACGAATTATACGAATCGAATGTGAATACGAATACGAACTGAATACGAACTAAATTATATGAATCGAACACGAATACAAACTTTGCTATAAAAATATTTGACGAATACGAACTCAAACCCAAGCAGTACAATCGAGTCCGATAACAAACATATGTCTGTTCACGTTTGATTCAGTTCGAATTCAACCCTAGATGAGAGGAAAATTGAGGTATCATTTGTAGATTGAGAGAATTGACAGTCTAGCACTTTAGCAAACCGGAAGAAAAACAAGTTATAAGAGAGATTAATGCACTCATGGTCATTAAAATTTTCATTAATTACAACCGTAGTCATTGAATTTTGAGTTTATTTACTGTTAGGTCACTGCAACAGAAACTAACACAGAAGCTGATGTAGACGCTGTCGTGGACGATGATTGGATACCACATTAGCGTCCACTGTTTTCAGTGCTGATGTGGCTGCTGATATGGATAATAACTGGATATTACATCATCAAAATGTCCCATGTCACCTTTTACTATTTTAAAATTTAATATTTTTTAATTATTTTAATAACAAAATATATTTATGAATTATAATTTATCAAATACATCAACTTTGAATCGAAAGGGTATTTGCTTTTAGTAATAAAGTGGTTAACCTTAATATTATCAATTTTTAACTAGAATCAAACATTATTTAATTGGCCACATGATTTATTTCCACTCAGGTTTTGTTAAATGATAAATTTTCACTTAAAAATATTTTAAAAATTAAATATTTATTTTTTAATCAATTAATTATTAGATTTAATGGTAATAAAAGAGATATTTTTATTTTTTAATAAAAATGAAAAACAATAAAATTAATTTTAAAAATAATTAAAATATAAATTAATATTAAAATAATAATAAAAATTTAAATTAAATTAAAAAAACAATCATTGTCGTTAATAGCGGTGGTTATTGTTAACCTAACCATATGGTTAGAAACAGTTGTCTAATTTTATTGATGATCGGATTTGGTCATCTCATTGGTAGAGACGGTCAGATCTAACTTCTAAAAATCTGATGGTAACACTTAAATATGACTATTTTCGTCATAAATAATAACTGAAAACAGTCAGTTTTAATTATGTTAGTCATTTCCAATTATCTCTGATAGTTAAGGTGGTTAGATCTGACCGTTTTCGTCAGATCTTTAACAGTCAGATCTAATCGTATTTACTATCGAGATAATCAAATTTGATTATCAATAAAACAAGGTGGTCGTTTTTAACACTTGGTTAGGTTAACAATAATTATCACGTCGACGGTATTGATTGTTTTTTTTTAATTTCATTTTATTTTTTAATTTATTATATTTGATATTAATTTTTTTTAATATTAATACTATTTATTTTTTATTGAAGGGTATTTTAGTTATTTTAATAAAATGTGAGTAAAATTGGAAGGAAATTGGTTAAGAGATAAATATTTGACTTTTTTTAAGTTTTTGGGTGAAAATTATTTAGGAAAAGCTTAGGTGGACACAAGTGGTTTGGCCTATTTAATTTTGGTTTGATTATATGTCTGGTTCGTTGGATAAAATCGATCCATATTATAGAATTAAAATTTATTTTAAAATTTTAATTTTTAATTATGTTACGTTAATGTCATTATGAGACTTGAGAATCCGTGCTTACATCCTTTGCTCAATTAAAAGGACCCACTTCGTAAACAAACATCTAACTGATGCTCCAGATAGATCTAAAAACATGGTTAATCGAATACAAAATAAGAACAGCGATCTCTTATAGCATCCGAAAACATGTACTTGATAGCTGCACATATCAAGAGCACATAAAAGTTTGATGGTGGAGAAGTTAATCTTCTTCTAAGCCGCACAGCTGCATTTGCATCTGTAAATGCACTTCTGGCAATCAGAAAGCTTTGGTTTGCCACCATTGCAGTCGCACTTGTTCACACACTTGGCCCTGGAACGGCCGCCCCACAAGCACCGCGCCATGCAGCGAATCAGCGGCACACATTTTGGGCAACCGTACTTCATTTGATCGACCAGGCAGTTTTTACACTCACCTGGGTCCGATTGACACGCCAGAGCTGGTGACATAACTGTCAGCCACAGTATTATCAATACTGTTGTTGGCATTAAAGCGGCTCGTTTTGACAACAGCAGCTTCTTCTCGTTGATGTCCATTGCAACAGCTTTCTTCAAGCTCAAATGGGGTTTTGTGAATCCGAGCAGAAGGGGTTTTATAATAATATGCAATGAAGCGTTATTGATTGCTTCATTAATGGCCGCTGAGAAAATGTCTTGGTTTGCACAAAGTTTCATCTGATCTTACATTATCTTTATCTCTGTACGTAAGTGTGAATGTGTTCACATGAGGGTTGGTTCTGTTTTGCTCATTAAAGGCGACATAAATATTGGCCTTGAAGTTAGCTCTATTGCCCCTTTTTTTCATCTTAAGATCCGTATTATCATGATTGCAGAAGAATAGAGCAACTCAAAGATTCAAAAAGAGAAAGAAAGAAAGGCAAAAAGTTAACATTCCACTGCTTTCAAGTTTCAATTTCTTTTTTTTTTTTGAGTCCCCCTGTACTAAATCATAGTTAACAACCTCAAACTACAAAGATAAAGTTCAACACAACACTAATTGATAATGCTGAAAAGCAAGAACTACAAAGTGGAGTGTGTGTGCTTGTGCTCAAGTTTTATTGATTAATTTGAGACTTCTTCCCTGAAAGAAATGAATTTTCACTTCGCTCCAAATCCTCTTTCCTCTTCCTCGTTCTGTAGAATCCACCAACCAGTCTTAGAAAGGACTAAAATAAATAAGACACTACTGCAAATGAAATATGTTAACATCTGAAGCAGATTTCGACTCAAAAACACCATTTTTGATTGGGTGAAGGGCTAAGCAATGAAATTCATAGAATTATTCATCACACTTAAGCTGTCTCCTGCCAATCTTTGCGGATGTCGAATGTATAGTTGATCTCCAAGTGGCACTTGTTGTCATCATCAACAAACTGAAATTGGCAAAAGCAGAACATCAGAGGATTCATTAAGAGAATTGCAAATAGGTGCTTTGTAAGACTCCCATAAATTTGAATTTCACATTTATATTTTATAAGAGACATGTTTTGTTAGGCCTGAACTAGTTGAGTGTATCACTTATTGTGTAACTCATGCAGCTATGGAGGAAAAATGAACATAGCCCCATTGCATTAGCCGCAATAATCATTACAGGGCCATGACTTAAACTGCTCTCAAATTAATATTGAACAGATAAAGAGTTATTTCAAAGATATATTTCTTTTTCCATACTCCTGAAAGCAACTATTCACCTAAGGCTGCAATCAAGCTGACCCAAGTGTTGTTAGGCTCAAGCTTGGCTTGATAAAATGGTGAATAACATCCAAGAAAGCACTATAGTTCATCCTGAGGCTGGATTCAAGCCAAGCTGAGCCCTAAAATTGTTGGCAAAGACTACAACATAAATGAACACCTTAAGACTTACCTTAGTTTTAGCTGAATATGATCCTCTAGCAAACATGCCAGACGGAGTAGTTTCTTCAGGCATCTCATGTATATAAGGTTCTGCCTGAGGGCTGAAGGTTCCAAGCATCTCCTTTGTGCTATCAACTGTCACAAGGATTCATAGTTCAAGTGTGAAGGAGATAATCATATCATACGCAACCCTTCAAAGGCCTAATTCTTCATCAAAACTAGATAGAAAATACAGAGAGAAACATACCTTTGACACCAGTTTTCCAAACTGTATTAGTGTATTTGAGGCCGGATACAATATTGTTGCTAACCTGGAAAGTGAACTGCAGGCTGTAACGGCTTCCTTCTTTTAAGGTAAACCACAAGCCTTTCACTTTGCCACTCTCAGGAACTGCAAGAACAATATCCGGTCTACCAGAGGATTTTATTGAGAGGCTCAAGATCTTAACCTCTGGTTCTAGTGTTTCTACAGCATGACATAAATGGTAAAAGAAAATGTGAGAATGCAGATGAAATCTATCTCATTAACAAGCAGAGATATATAGTTTATGAGAAGAAAAGAAATAGGAAAGGAACCAACGTCTGGCAGCAGTGAGCAAAATTCAAAGAATGTTCCATGGCAAACATTTGAGAATGGACAGAAACGGTAGCCAAATTGCTGAATTCTAATATATATATATATATTGATCCACTCTCCACGTTTAAAGGTCCCGAAATTTCTAACATGGTACTTTAGAGTTAAAGCTTATGTGTACGCATTAGCGAACTTCGAGAGCCAAGAAGAGCCAGACGCAAAACAAGGTCTAGCCCAGAAGAGAGTCATTTTATGAATTGGAATCCAAAACATCATCAAAATTTCCAACCAACCGCATGTCAAAACTTATCTCTTGTAATCATCCAAGCTTTTTCAGGAGAGTTTCCCCATCTCAGAACATCCAGATTTTCATCAAGATGTCTCATTCCAAGGAACCAATTCAAAGGGGCAAAATATTTAACCCAAAGTGTATGCATTATCAAAGTGACCTTTCGGTTGATAAAGAGAAAAAAACTGAAATTTTGTTGCTCTCTTATCAAATTCTTAGAATTCAGCCAAACTTAAGAGAAGAAAATGAAGCCAATGGGTGTTCTTTACCTCCAACAGAATCAATATCCACGCTCCCAAGAAGCTGTTCTTTCCATCTCCTCAAGCTCTCATCATCCTAAATCCTCAAAAACCAGCACAGAAGGAAATGAAATTAAAAGAAGAAAACAAAAAGAAGGGAAAAAGAAAAGAAAGACAAAGAAAAAAAAAAAAAAAAACCTTATCCTTCTCAAATTGTTCTTTAAGAGTGTACTGAGGGCCCAACTGAATCTGTCTATCTTCTTCATCTTCATCCTCAGTTGCAGCAATAGAACTCTCACTCATTTGTCTAGATATAGCTCCACTACCTGGCTCATTATCAACCTGATCATTTGGAGGTGGTTTTGTTACCATTTCATCCGAAACTCGACCACCACCACTCTCATTGTTTTTGTCATCAAACCCCATCTTGCTGGAACTTGAATCAACACCAACCGCCAGAGACATCAGAATTCCATCGACAATAACAGAAAACAAAGAATAAGAATCACCACTCAGTCGCTGACTTATTGACCAAATGCCAAAGCACACCAAGGAGAAGCCAAAAAATTAACCCACTACGCTCCTCCTACAAACAAGAATCTGACTAACAAAAATAGGCAAATAGGAAGCAAAACCAAGACAACCCACCAAAGGTAACCCTTAAAAGAAAGAAGAGATACCAAGAAAAAGAAGAGAGAGAGCAAGATAGAGATGGGTTTGTTATGGAAAGAAAGTTAATACAAAGAAAAAAAGGAAACAGGAATCGGTCATGTGGTGATCCGAAATTCTGAAACAATCAACTTTGAAAAAGGACTAATTAGAATGAAAAAAGAAAGAGAGAAAAGTGGAGAGGTCGTGTAGGTCACTTCCGCACTAGCGTACACAAAGGCCATGATTCGAGGAGGATTATTTTCCATGTTTTCTCTTGTTTTTAGAGAGCTGTTGGTACAAAATATGTTTTTTTCTACGCATACAAACCCATGACATGAGAGCAAAAGAAACATTCTAGCCTAGGATTGAGTGGATGAAAGACGCTGTTTGACGCATTCGCATGATTGGATTTCTTGGTTTATATACAGCGTATCTCTCTAACTCTCGAAGTTGCACACTTTGTTCTTTCCGTGCTGCTCTCCATTCGAGATGGACTGAACCCACTTTTTCCCGTTAGATCTAGGTAAGGAAATTTATTTTTTTTATAATTATAATGACTTTAATTGGTTTACCATTATTTTGTTATTATTATTAACGTGATAATATATTTTATTATTTATTAAATTTTTAGTATAAAATATTTTATTTTTAATTAAAATAACAATTTTTATAACATTTATGTAAAATATTTGTTAATGTTATTTTATTTATATTAATCAAACATAACAAATATTTATAAATATAAACGGTAACAAACATAATAATACATATTTTAAGACTAATACTTCATAAAATAATTAATGGATATTATCGGATATAATTAGATTGAGATATTATCATAATTTAATAATTTTAAATTAAAAATAAAATAAAATAAAATAAATAATTTAATTATTTAATCAAACAATAACATATTAATTTATTAAGACTCATAGGCACCCATCACTTTATATATGAATTATCTTAAATAGCAAAGTGGAATCTGTTTCTTTACTCCCCTGTTTAGTAGTAATCATAATTTTTATGAATATATGGTTATGTTGTTAGGAATGATGTTACATATCAAAAATTAATTCATGATTTTCTAAGAAACATTATGTTATTGATTTGAGCAAAATCATTTATAATATAATATTTTAAAATTCAAATTAGATCGATTGGTTGGATCTAAAACAAATAACGAATTTAATATAGATCATGACTAAAACTCATTTTAATCATATGACATAATTAATCTAAGGTTAAACTGGGGAATCATACAAGATTAAGATTTAACTACAGGGTTAAATTGACATTATGTTAATATAAGTATGACTAAAATTAATTATAAGATTTTACTGATGTCATATCGATATCATTATCCGTCATCTGTTCTATTATATCGATCAACTCGTATACCAACCCTATGACTTTGACTTGATTAAAGTCCAAGAGTTCAAAAATTGTTGTTTGTAAAGCTTCAATTGTATATATAATGTCACAGGTTTAAAGGGTTTGACAGAATGAAATTGCATATGCAACACCCTCAAGTAGAAAAACTCATGAGGGTCAATCTTCATACACTCCTTATGGGCTCATTTGTTTAATATTGTTTTGAATTTATCAGAAGAATGATTATTCCAGTTTTCAATCAATTTATACAAAGATGATTTAGATGATTTTACTCTTAGTACTCCATAATCTTAAAATAATATCACCATGAAACTAAAAACTTTATATATTCTTCTTCTTAAGTTGTTGCTCGTAATTAAGCAATGTAAAACAAAATAAATAGCTAAATGAGCATTGACTCCATATTATCAGAGTAAATTTTGAAGAAGAAAATGATCCCATTTTGACTTCTCCCCCGTTAGGAGACCCTAAAAAACAGTGGCCAAATGGCTTAGGGATTTTAACCTGTCTCTCAGCTGGTTCGAAATTCGGTTAAACCAAGAATTGTGAAACTTCTAAGGAGTCTACGTCTAGACAATTGAAACTCAATCAATGATGCCATCATCGATTCAGCGAGTCATGGCCTCTCCACATGGTCCATACAATTGTTGTCCAATATCCAGTCTGGGTCTGGCTGAGGAATTTATGTTTCTCAACCACTCTTTCTAGTTTTGTCCCCCTTTAATTGGGGGTAGTGCTCATTTCATGCTTCAATTGTGCAGTTAAAGTCAGGCCCAACCACCCACTCCCACGGGATTTGGATTCTCAAAATGTTAAAATCTCCTCTATTAACTTAAAAAAATCAAATACTTATTCATTTATCAAAATTAATGATTAAATTTAACTAATTAAAAAGATATTTTTAATTTTATGAATAAAATAGGTTTAAAAAATAAAAATAGTAAATTTAATTTTATAAATATAATATTAAAATAATAATAAAAATTTCATGAAATTAATAATTTTTTTTTAAAAAATTAAAAGGCGACCACCATAAAAAATTTAATCAAATAGTTAGAAATGACTGTTTGGTTAAATTGGTGACCAAATTTAATCACCTAAATGACGAAAGTAATTAAATTTGATCATTAAAGATTTAATAAAAATAACAAGATTTAACTAACTCCGTTATTAGTGATGGTCAATAAGGTTGATATATTTAAAATCAATCATTTTCGATCATCAAAACTATTATATTTGACCATTAATTCAATTAGGTGATTAAAAATAATTATTTAATTAGGTTTTCATTAGCTATTATCGTTTTTTTATTTTAAAACTTGTATTAATTATTATATTAATATTATATAATATAAATATTATTTTAATATTAATATTATTTATTTTTTAATATAAAATATTTTGATTATTTTATAAAAAATTTTAAAAAAATTAACTAATCAATAAATAAATATTTAATTTTTGAAAAACTTTTGAAACGAGGTTTTGTTGTTTAAGAAAATCTTGGGTGGGACTTTTGGCCCAAAAGTAACTCGAAGACGAACAAAAATTAAGGAACTTGACAGCTAAGATAACGGTGAAACAAGCAGATAACTGGCATGACCCTTCCTTCCATGAGCTGTCGTCTCTTTCCTTCCAAGTACCAAAAAGTGGAGGCTTTACCATTCCTGCTGAAAGGACATCTAAGTAAGCAGAGCCACTGCGACTCTGGTTTAAATTCTTTCTCCGAAGATTTAAACTGCAAAGTCAGCTCTGGGAAACATTTACAGAGTCTATGGACAAGAAAAAGTACATAAATGAATTTGGTATTTATGACATTACCTACTCTGATATAATTTGAATCCACAAATTTGTTGAATTCCGATTTTAAAAATCATCAAAAAAGTGATAACAAAAATAAACATAAAAATATCATCAACATCAAATAAATTATAGATAGATTTAAATTAAATCAAACTTAAATAAAGATTAATTTGAATATAAAATAATTTATTTGAATTCAAATTTAAACTAGTTTAAATGATAAATAGTAACATCAATAAAAAAATAGTTAAAAAAGAAGAGTTGTGTTGTAGTAACATTGATAAACCTTTAAACTCAAATTAAATTCTTAAATTAGAGTCTTAATTTGAGTTTAATTTATTGAAGTCAAACATAAATTTAAATTTAAGTTAGTTTAATTTTAATTCAGCCTGTAAAGTGAATTTTGTAGTAGAAGGTGAAAGGAATAATAAAAAACTTGGCATTAGAGAAATGACTATGATTTGCTTTTTTTTTTTTTATGTAATGCAATAAAAGACTATACAAACTAATGTTGTAGACCTAACAAGGAAGAAGACAATCTTGACAAAGTTTATCATGTCAATAGAAGGCATTTCTATATGGCAAGAGTGACTATGTAGCCAAAGTAACGTACAGAAGAGACATCTGAAAAACATAATCACAAATAACAAAGCATACGCACATCATTTATTGTGGACAAAAATTGAGCCAATTCAGATTCTATTACCATGTCCAGGTACCCCACAATTTGGGTACCATGGAAGAAACACATTTTTATTTCTGTCCCAAGCATAGTGACAGATATAAACATTTCATTTCCATGTTCCACCAGAGGCCTCTGATTAAAACAGAATTCTTATCTCTGAATTCATCTGATGAAGGGAAGAGATTTAAACAATCAAACTGTAACAACTACAAAGGCAAGCATTTCCTACAGTGTTACGAATAGTGCTTGCTAAGGTGTGTTTTGGCCTAGGCCTCTGGATATAAAAGAACTCTTAATTCCAAATTTATGTGAATGGAAATTAGGATTTCAAAATCAATTGATACCAATTACAAAAACCAAGTATTCTCAGAAAAACACAAACCAAAAAAGGCTGCTCCTTGGCCTCGTCTTGTACATCCCTCATTAATTTTACAAAACTTGATACACCTCATATAACTTATAACATCTATGGATTCAGTAACATTCAAACCTGAAACCAAAATATCAATCGCTTCCCCACTTTTTCAAAACTCTCTCTTTAGCTGAGACATGCCCATAGACTTCCTTCTTCGATATATCATCAAATTTAGCAAGACCATCACGAGATGCCTTCTGAAGAAATCTTGACGTTATGAAACTGAACCAGTTTCTTGTTCCTCGCAAGGCATACAACAGTGGATTGAAGAACACAGCAAGGAGCAGTTCACCTTTAGCAACTATGAGATACTGTCAATGTGAAAGAAAATTTATTAGAAAAACAGTTAGGGAAATGATCCTAATCATGCACACCAGCATTTAGTATCTTGAAAGACAATGAAAACTGCTTACCATGATGATAATGCCAAGCACAGCAAGACTTGTTTGTTGTGCTTCTTGCCAAAAATGATCACCATTTGACCAACCAAACCGTCTCCCCCATCCAGACCAACCTCCTCCACCAGCATCACTTCCACCACCTGCCTCTTCTCTTCTCTTAATCTCTTTATTCCACTTCTCAAATTCATTTTTCTTTCCGCCAAGTGCACTTTCTAAGGCTTTCCTTGCTTGTTCCTGCAACCATAGATATGGATATATTAAATCTACCATGCAAAGGAAAAAGCATTATTGAATAGGCAGAGTTTAATCTTTCAAATTCTGACATCCATGAAAACTAATACGAGGAAAGAGTAACATGTCAAAATAAGATTCGGCAAGTCAATCTCCAGTAGTTTGGGAATAGAAACGAACTATTAGTTTTATTTTTCTTAGTTTCCTCCGGTGATTTTTCAGTTTCAAGCATCCTAATCAGAAAAGTAGAAACAATGACAGATCTACCAGTTAAATGGCCTAAACACAATTCAAATACTGCAAAATGGAAAATAATTAATAACAATAACGCAAGACAGCTTTGCTTGCCACCCCTCTTTGTAGCAACATATGCCTTGCATCACAAATTGATTCTAAAAAGAACATATCAAGTATGTTATTCAGTGCGGTAGACTGATATTCAGTGTAAATGCTCAAAGCAAGGGAAGTTGTAAACGTTGTTCTATCATATCATGTTATTATTTGGTTTACCAGTAAGATATCTTGTCAACAAACTCAAAGTGATGGTAATATATGGTTACACCTGGTAATGGAACTTAACATAAAGTGAAATCCACCATAAAACACCTCAAGTTTATAGAATTATCCATAACTTCTACAACTTCATGTGAATATCTTCTATCAAACAGTAACTCTAGAAATCAGAACTTACTCTCACTCCCCATAATGTAATACTTTAGTGCATCGTAATTCAATAACTACTCCTTGAGCATGAATATGAATTTGGATATTACATGATTTCCTCATCTTGTCATGGAAAACTAACCGCTCTACTACATTCAAAATCTCTCATGAAACATGACATACCACAATCAACATTAGGGACACAAAGGAGTAGTTATTAAAACTAAGGGTGTATTCGAGCCAAGCTGGCTCAGGCTCGAAACCACTCCAGCTCGGCTCGTTTGTGCCTTTAACAATATTGTTCATCCTTTTGGCTATACTATTTACCCCACCTAGAAACCGTCCAGTAAGACTATTCACCAGCTTGAACGAGCTCGAGCTGGGCATAATGGATTTGAGCCAAGCTCTAGTTGTCACTTGTTTGGGCTTGGCTCAGCTCAATCCCGTCAGAGTCTGTTATTCTGGTTCTCTTCATGGAATTATTACTTAGTGTTCAAACAGCAACAGAATCCAATCGAGCCAGATTCTATGCAACATAGTATGAATCATAATCATTCTCTTCAAACTACAATGTCCAATCACAATCAACTCCAAAAATTTTCTACTGTTAGAATTTGTCCTCATCAAAACAAGTCATTAAAGCTTTTAAAAATTTCGCAAATAAATTACCAAAAATAGAGACAGAGATAATAAGTTGGTACCTCTTTTCGATTGTCTGAAAAGAGGCAAGAAAACTTGCCATTGCTCTTGAGTGCTCGGAGCAGAGAATTCCAGTTTTGGTAGTCCTTTTGATAGCGAGTCGTGTTTGACAGGTGGAACCGATTCGATTCGGGTCGGGTTGAATACGAAGAATTGAAAGGGTTTATGTTCACAACCTGAGACATTGTTTTTGCATATTCCTCTCTCTCTCTCTCTCTCTCTCTCTCTGGTTGGAACAGGCTTTGTGAGGTTACATCGACATACATATATAACGGGGGCAAACACTTATTGGGCCTAACTGGGCCAGTAGAAGATGGCTTATATTGGGCCGACGTCGAAATGTCTGGGCTGGACTGCTTTAAGGCGATTTCAGAATCTACATGAATATATAACATTGTACATTTTGCAATGATGAATAGATTATAAATGTGATGAAAGATATGATACAGGTGGCCGTGCGCTTGGATCATCGTTTAGTTGAAAAAAGTCAAGTTTGACGTCTTAATGGTATTATCGTATCATAGTTTATCTCACTAATTAGTGATTTTGACTTTGACAAATTATCTTCTTATTTGACTTTATTGCAAGGGAGATAAGTGAATCGAATTTGATCGAAATCTAATTATTTTGAATTCAAATCAAATTTAAACTAATCTTATTTAGATGAGTTTAATATCCACTATTTATAACTTCTATACAATAAAAAATTGAGCATCATAAATCTAACATAGATTAAAGTTGAAACACTTGAAATAAAATCTCCGTTAAGTATTTGTTGCTAAATTTGAATATAATACTTTATCTCAAACTGATTTTTGTTCTTTTTTGATGTTATTTTTATTAATTCGATGAATTAAATTTAATCTCAAACTAATTATTTTGAAATAAGGTTTAACTAAAATTGCTTTTTGTTGGACATGATCCAAATTCATCTTTAGCATCTTTTATACAATCTTGATTGTTATAAATCTAACGTTGATCAAAATTAAAATACTT
Source organism: Anacardium occidentale (assembly GCA_026122585.1). Classification (NCBI taxonomy): domain Eukaryota; kingdom Viridiplantae; phylum Streptophyta; class Magnoliopsida; order Sapindales; family Anacardiaceae; genus Anacardium; species Anacardium occidentale. The sequence continues at coordinate 22,163 of JAJEJH010001343.1, forward strand.
GAAAGTAGGTGAATTTAAGTATTTATTATTGTATGTGGATTGGGCATGATTTTGAGTGATACAACCTACATTTATTTGGTACTGCCATTAATTTTGTAAGTCATGTTAAAATCTCTAAACATGACCTATAAAGCTATGGTTTGTGTGAATTAAAAAGGCCAAAGAACTTATTCCCACCCATAGTTTGATGCTTGGCCAAAGTCTCATCTTCTAAGTTTGTAAAACCCAAAGTTTCACATTTGACCAAATTTTAACTTATTTTTCTAATTTTTATGATAAAATGACTGAAATGTCATTTAAAAAAATTATAATAAAATTATAAAATAATTTTTAACTATAAAAATTTTCAAAAAATATTTAAAAGATTTTTACAAAATTTTAAAATATATTAAAAAATTTTTAAATAATAAAAAAACAGTCACAGTTGTTGATGTTTACGATGATAACTACCGATAACAGAATTAGGTGACTATTTTTAACCATTTGGTTTTAGAGGAAGTCAGATCTAGTCTATCTATTCGATGGTCACATCCGTAAAAAATAATAATCGAAAACGATCGGTGGGACCAAGGTTGACCTTTTTTTATTGTTTCAGATTTTTTTTTTTTTTTTACCAAGGTGGTTAAATCTGACCGTTTCTGTCAAAATTAGAGGCAGTCAGATATGACCTCCCCTGGAACTAGGTGACCAAAAATAGCCGTTTGGTTTCATTATCGATAGTCACCATCGTTGGTACCGACGACAATGATTTTTTTATTTTTAATATATTTTTAAAATTTTATTTTTATATAAAATTTATTTTATTGTTTTACAATATTAGTTTTAAAATACCCTTAACTATTACGGTTTAATGGTTATATTTAACTTTAAATTAAATTTGGTCAAGGCGGGATTTTGGTTTTTACAAACCCTGAAGGGCGGAACTTGTCCAAGTATCAAACTATGGGTGGGAAGTAACTTCTTTGGCCAATTAAAAACTAACAACAGATGGTTGGTCTTAGGACCAGAACAACCGAATTTATTGTTTTCAGATCATGGGTTTGAACCTCAAATCTAGTTGGTTTAATTCAATCATATGGATCCTAATGGTGTCGTTTCAAAGCCCAGACAACACTAGAGTTAGAAAACGCCCCGTTTCCAAACGATTTATCTTGCAAAAAGGCCGCATTCCCTCCGCTTTGTGTCGAGTGTGCCGTTTTAGTAATTGGCATCTTCTCCGTATCAGAACTCCACGGTAGATCGTGATCATCAATCAAGAATTAATGGCGGAGGATCTGGTACTCGACACGGCGATCAGAGATTGGGTTCTAATTCCTCTCTCAGTAGTTATGGTACTCATCGGTATCCTCCGCTACTTCGTCTCTAAACTCATGCGCTCCACTCAAGTTCCCGATCTCAAAATCGTCAAAGAAGGGCAAGTCCTCACTTCAGCAAACTCCCAACATGTTCTTTATACTTTATCCATTTCATGATTATTTATTCTTTTCGAAAAAACAGTCAGGTGATTCTTAGGGCACGCAATTTACGTGGTGGCGCCAATTTCATCCCTCCCAAGTCGTTTCGTGCTCGTAGGATTTATTTCAATAACGAGGTTTGTTCGCTTTATTAGATACGAATAATTTAATTCTCAGCTAGTTAGTTTATTCCGATCAATTTTTGAAATTTAAGTTCTGTTGGGAAGAGTATATTTAATTTTGAACCGAGAATTTCAGAAGCTACCCCTGAGGTTGGCCTTTATATCTGGCAGACATAATTTTTTATTTGAAGATCAGAAATTGGCCTTTATTCCAGCCGAGCTGGCTCAAGCTTGATTCAAGCTATTAAGGAACGTGCTTGAGTTCGAAGCGGGAGGTGTTTGGCTTGACGGGCCTGTGAGCTAGCTCTGTTTCGCTGATAAAAGGACGTCATTTTAAACTGCATTTACATTATACAAGCATAGCAAAACGACATCTTTTTGAGCCACAATTACATTATATTATAACTGTGGCAAAACAACATCTTATTGTGTTACTTACAGGTGAAACGACACTGTTTTGGTCTAAGTGATTAGGCATTGAGCCGGGCTTGAGCTTCACCTGCGATTTCAAGCTAGAGCTCCTCTGCTTCAAAGCTTGTCGAGCTCAACCATACTAATGTCAAGCCTAGCTTGAGCAGGGCTTGGCTTGGCTTGAACTTGAATATATGGCTAATCACAAACGATAAGTGTTGTTATAAAATATGAGAAATTCATTAAGGTCAGCCATACAACTGGTTTGTGATAAAAAAAAAGATAAATTCAGAAATTTTAACTGTCTGGATTCTGCAATTTTCTATTTTATTATAACATCTTGTAGATCAATTAATTTTTGTTGTTGATATGGGAGTGTGTGTATTTTTTGTTTTGTGGTGGTAGGAAAATGGGTTATTGCATGTTCCCAAAGGGCAGGCTCAAAATGCACAGGCACAAATGTTTTCTGATCCTAACATGGCAATGGATATGATGAAGAAAAATCTGTCTATGATCATACCCCAGGTAAATATTTGAATAGCTTATCTATGTTCTATGGTTTATTTGCTCTGATGAGATATTGACCGTTCTGTTTGTTATCTTTGTTCCGGCCAGACACTTACTTTTGCTTGGGTTAACTTTTTCTTCTCCGGGTTTGTTGCAGGTTTGGTTCTCTATCTTAGTCATAAAATGTGGCTTTTTTGTGTGGCTTGTTGTTTGTTTAATTGATTTTTGGTTGAGATGTTAGTAGCATGTCCTAGTCTTATCTTTTTCTGTTTCTCAGAATTTGGTTGATTATGTCCTTATACTGTATCTGTGTGTGTTGCTTTAGATTATTTACTATTTTGTTAATATTACTTTTTTTTAATCTTGTAATATGTATCTCATGCTGCTTATTATTTTCGTATATCCTCACAGCAAAGATACCATTCCCACTGACTCAGAGGTTCAGGTCAATGTTACAGAATGGGATTGACTTGAACACTGTTGATGTTAGCTATGTCAGCAGTCGATCATGGTAATTTTCTGATGTTGGCAAACCAGTTTATTCATGAATGCATTTATCCACTTTGATGTGCGTCTGTTTAGTTGCTTGGGCGCCATTATTGTTGATTGGATTTAATTATTGAAAACTTTTTTATTTTTATTTCAGGTATTTCCTCAATTTGTTTGGATTAAGGGGTTTGTTTAGCCTCATTCTCGGAGAAGAAAATGGTTATTATTGATTCTATTATATTTTAAACTTTTACTGTTATTGTTTTGCTTTAACTTGGACCTTCATGTTGATTTTCTTCTTGCAACAACACTGTAACCTTAATTTAGTTTTCTAGCTCATTTGCGTTGAATATCACGAACCTCATAATGCTATACTCTTAATGCAGCTACTGATGATACACAGCGGATGATGCAAATGAGTGGGTTTGGTTTTGATCCCTCTAAGGTACAACTTCTAGTGGTTCCTTATTGAATAAGGCATAGTATGGTTTTGTGTTTTTTGGTTGTCTAATCTAATCTCTCTGTATTATGCTTGTCTTCAACTTTTGCATTTAATTTTGATGTGGAGCAGGTCTCATTGGTTGTTTTTTTAGGCCCGTAATTTGTTATTAATTTAACTTTTCAAGAAAATACATGGAATGGACTTAACATTCTTGGGCTTTTCCCATGCATTTATACTATGGTAGATATTGAATATGTAAGAAACAACTGGTTGCTTGTTAGATTGTAGCTGAATTATGTCTGACTATAATAACTTGGTTATGTCATTTGGGAGGACTATTTTGTAATAGAGCCGGTCTCTTCAGAATGATGCCCTAGGCATTGGGTGTTAGTATTAAACTTGTGGGATCTTGCAGCAAGTGGTGTGTGCTTCTCCACAAAGAAGTTTTGAATTGCTGCAGGTGTGGCATTCTGCTGTCTTTGCAATTTTCTACATCAACTTATGCTTTCCATAAGTTGTCGATGGCATTGCTGAGACACACACAATTGGTTTGGCTGGCAGCTCCAGCCTTTAGGCGTCCATGCAACCCAACAAGCTTAGTTGTCCTGCATGCACAAAAGAGATGTATTTGCGCTGCCGCCATATAGCAAAGCCACAATAAATCTGACTTTCACTTGGGACATTAAATCTGCTGCCCGAGAAGTTGACTTAGCAAGCACCACCCATAATAGCTTGCCACACGCCCACAGCATGCACCACTTGCTTATTGAAAAATAAAAGCCCAATGCCCTTGCCTTGGTTGCCATTTTGATTGTTCAATTGGCACATAAAATAATGCCAACATCCAAGTGCTTCAATACGGCACCAATTTTCACTCCCATATCCACAGAAACCATACCACATCAAAAATTGAAAGAGCTGTTCAGCTGCAGTTGAAGCTGTGCATGCCTGGAGAGTGGCAACAAATACAGCATATTTTGAAACCATGAAGCATAGAAGTTCCCTGTTATGTTTTACAGGCCATTAATAAGACCATGCCAACTAAGCATTTGACTTCATGATATCAACTCTTTTGGAGAAGCATTTGCCATGAACATGAGCTCCAAGTGTAGGAAATGCTGGTAAAGATGAAGCCTTAAATAGGAAAAGTGACTCCCACTGGAGGAAATTTATGCTTTTGGCTGGTCAGGCAGATATCTTATGAGAAGGGTATGAGGTCTCTTAGCCAAGGACATGGTGGGGTAGAGGCTGCTATTTGCTCACATGGTCCACTTTTTGTTGGATTCTAGGCTTGCCTGTTCAGTAGTTGGGCTTTGTTTTTTAGAGAAATAGTGGTACAATATGGACCAGTGAATCCAGGCTTGTTGATTCAGCTGTTTGGTGGTTAAAGTAAAAGGAGGCACAGGGAAATAGAATTGACACTATATGTGTGGGTTCATCAGAAGCTGAATATCGTGCCTATCCTCTTGCATGGTTAAGAGGCACAGGTTTGCTTCTTAGCTAGTAATTATAGCTCATTCCCTATCATGTGTTAAACATGATCACCTGAGAATTTCTCCGTGGTTATTTTCAGCTGTATTTTAATGGGAAACATTCTTTTAGAGGGGAAATCAATTGTTGGATGTTTAGGCATGGCATTTGATTGTTTATAATTACATTGAACTTGAATATGTTTGATGGGAATATTGTAATTTGATATAATTTGATAATTTTAAGTACAGAACACAAAGAACCTTGAAATTGAAAACCTGATCATCAGCTTATTTCATAGAATTATTTACAAATTGTTTTTCTGCACCATGAATATCTCCTAAATCAGGGGTGTTTTTTATCCTTGTCAGAGCTTGGGTGCCGAGAAAGATGGTCTTGACATCATTCAGTATGATTGGGCCCTACCAAAATTTGAGCAGCGTGCAGAAACGGTATTGAGAAATCTTGTCAGATGAATAGTCCTGAGTGCCTCTTAAATTATTTTTTATCCATTATCAATGGAGCTATAGCAGTTGCTGTTAATTAGGAAAGACTCGAGGATTATAGTTACTGATAGAAACCATTGTTGTAGTTTTAAACTTATTTTCAAGTTCAATTAATATTGCTGAAGAAATTTTCCGCGTTCGTTCATCTCTTCTGTTTTTTCAGACTCCTCTGTGGTGCTCGGTTTCAGGTAAGAATTATATGACATTTGATATATATTCGGATCATCATATCATCGGTCTACAAAGAATGATTATCAAAAATTCTATTTTGTGAAATTTGATAGTAATAGCTTTATTAACAAGATGTCCAGTCAGAGTGATTCGTGAATTTAAAAGGTCGAGCCCAATGGTAAGAACTTCCTGTACTGGAGATTGTATTGGAATTTGAGATAGTTATACTGTTCTTGATATTAAATTAAGAAGGTGAATCCTTTTGAAAGATTCAAAAGATGATAGACTGAGTCTAGGTTTAATTGGAAATTGGAATATCTCAAACATAGACTGAAGCGACTCAATGAGCAATGTTTCAGAAATGGAGTTCCATTGATTGCTAAATTTATGCAGAAAAAGAAAAAGTAAGCTGCCTACTAAAAGCAGGAAAAGTCAGTACAAGAGAGAGTGATTTGAAGGGGTCGCTCGCAGCCATACAACAAAAGCAAAGCTGCCCGCCATAGAAGGTGAAAACTTTCCATATAATTCTAGTAGACATTGATTATGACATCTTGTGTCATTGTGAAGTGATTGCCTAGGGTTGAATTCAATTGGTGCCCGTTTTAGAAAAGTTAGAGATTGACTAGTTAAGGTTTGAATTTGGCTTAAACATTAATTTTATTTTAAATTTGATCGAGTTTGTTTTCAGATATTCAAATTTGTTTAAAGTAGTTCGTTTGATGAAAACAATCCTGACAAACAAACTTAAAAGTTGATTAATTTATCATGTAAAAATTGTAAATAAGTAATCAGCTTGAAATCGAAGAATTGAAGTTGAACTCTTTTGATTTTGATTTCCTTGGTTTCAAATGACTAGGGGTCTGGGTAAACATTCCACCTCATCATGTGGATGGAGTTGGTGGGCCAGGCCCAATCTTTTTCAGCTTCCTTATTAAAGAATAAGATATAAGCTATCTCGATCAATGGCAGCTTTAAGCCATTGGAAGGGCATGGCCTTGTCCCTGTTTCGGACATTCCATGTTCCATCCATGTTGTGAATCGATAATTCATTCCAGGAACGCACAGCTCAGCTACACAAACCAATCAAATATTGTGTGTTTTTTTTCGTTTTTTTAATCAGAACTCTAAGGAAGGACCCATCAGTCGTTCCTTAATGCTTTTAACTTTACGGAGTGGGCTATTTTCAGATTAAATTAAATTCATAATATTCAGTTTTTATTTATTCAAATTAATTTATAATATTATCAGAGGTTTATTTATTGGATGAATTATAGTATTAATAAGATAAATAGTATTACTAAATAGATAAATAAATTAATTTTAAAATTAGAAATTTGTTTAAAATTGATTCATTCGAACCAAATTATTTTTAATCGAATCTATTTCTAATTGGAAGGTAAATTTTTAATGGACTTGCATGGCGGTTTTAAGATTTGATTGTACAATTTAAATATAAATTAATACTAACCCTAATCATGAGTGGTGCACAGTTTAATCTAAAGCTTCGTAATATTTTTATAAAATATTAAAAGTTTGATTCCCTTGGATCCAAAGAAGTGGAATGTACATTATATATATATGTTACTTACTCGTTCAATTTAAGTGCATGACAAAAGACTCTTGGAAGCACTTAAAGTTGGTTTTGGCATGAGAATACTCTCACCCTTTCCAATGACGTTTTAAAAGATATTTAAGTTTAATTTATCAGTACATACATTTTTTTATATTATAATTTATATGACGAGGATACCCAATTTTTAAGTTAAACTATTCTCTATTCGCTTGTTGTTACCAAAATAATAATAATTAATTTCTTTTTTTATTTATTTTTGATGATAAAAAACTATATATAATAGTTTCATTATTCTTTTATGACCGAGTTTATTGATTTTTTCAAATAAATTAACACCAAAATATTAATCTAACAATTTATTGTTAAAATCTTTCACTTTAATGCGAATTCTCATGATCGAATCTCTGAACACTAAGATATTAGTCTAACAATTTTATTATCAAAATCTTTAGCTCCAATATTGACATAGCAGGAGACATGAATGAATATATGTAGTCAAATTTATTTTTGGAGCACGAAATTGAACT
>JAJEJH010001344.1:4569-29804 GCA_026122585.1 Anacardium occidentale
ACGAGTCACGTAGTCAGTTGTTTGACCTGCGAGTGTTTTGAGTTTGGAAACGCTTGCTGAGTGACTTTGTCACTCACTCCCTTCCCTGTTTCCTTTTGCAGGTCAGTGTTTCATGGCTGAGCTGGAGCGAGACCGCTGTGAGATTTTGGGGATATGGCTCGGCGCAGCAGATAGCATGTTGGCTCGCATGCTTTTATTTTCTCATGTATATATTTGTGTGTATTATACTTTTATGTACACTGTATGACTAGTACATTTTATACATGAGCAGTCTGGGTTTTCACGCTTATATTGAATTTACTTTTACAGTAAATTTTATTTACAGTTTCTTTTTATAAGAAATTTTTAATTCAGCAACAGCAGCAGGGTTTTACTGTAGAGGTCCCCGTCTCAAGTATATTTTATTATTATATACAGTATTTCCGCAGTGTACAGTAACTTGGGGCGGGGGTCGCTACATAGTTAGTTTTGACTATGGTTTATAACTTGCTTATAAAAAGTCATTTTTCTCAATTTTATAATTAGACTTGATTATTGAATTTGAAAATCAAAAGCCTTGTGCTTTTTTCTTTGAACTTAGAACTTGTTAGTTCTTATGCTCATTTTCTTTCTTTATCTAATTATAGTTTCCATAGAGAATTGATGGTAGAGATTCAAGTTAGTAAGTCTTGAAGCAAATTGGTGGAAACTTCCTTTAAGCTTAGGTCAAGATATCTTTAGGCTTGGATCAATCTCAAGCAGGTGGATATTTATCCTTTAAGCTTGCGTGCATTTTCTTGCAAATTTTATCAAGTTATTAAAATTGTGTTGTGATTGGAGCTTTATTTTTCTACCTTTCTCTTGGATGATCATTGAACATTGAAGTGGAGTTGGAGAATGCTTGCCTAGGTTTGAATTTTAGTATGAAAACTTTTATGAATTTGAATGGTTTTGATGCATGTTTGTGGCTGGACATTAAAGGTGAAAGTGTGAGTGTTTGAATATCAATTTTGGGAGCTTACAAGCCTCTATTTCTTGATCAAAGTGTTTCACCATGAAGGGCTTAAGAGAAATAGCTTATATTCTCGATATTAGGATCTATTGTGATAGATCTTATATGTTACTTATACTAGGTTAGATTATACATATGGATAAAGTTCTAAAGGGTTTAGAATGGATAAGCCAAAGAAAAGGTTATTTCTTATGACACATGGTGTATTTCTCTCTAAGAAAATGTGTCCTAAAACACATGAAGATAAAAAGAAAACAAGTTATGTTCCATTTGCTTTGGTAATTGGATTTATCATGTACATAGATTTATGTCCCATTTGCCTTAAGCATTTGCAGTAAATATCAATCTTTTTAGGTGAAAAACACTAGGTTTCTTTAAAGAAAATCCTTATGTACCTAAGAAAGACTAAGAATGCATTCATGTTCATGAAGGAAAGGATAAGTTTATTATATGTGTTATAGTGATACATGGCTCATTGGATTTGAGATTTATCAAATCATCTTATACTAAAAGTGATACTATTTGATGTCATCAAATACATTGCCATAACTAGGCATTATAAAGGTGAACGATTAGTTATATCATGATCAGTATAAAAACTATGATAGATTAAGATAAGATTCATCAATCCCGAGAATAAGATAAGTGTCTTAGTAAGGTTATCCAAAACAATTTAGTTTGTGACTAGAACTAGATATTAGCATTGTATTTAATCTTTATTTGACATATGTATATATGAAGGATATCTGAGATAAACACTAATTTATATCTCAATCTTATAAGACATGGCAAAAAAAAAAAGGATTATATTATGCATTAATTATTAAGTTGATAAAGTTCAGAGTTGTTCACTGATATTGCTATTTCGGTGGTCATGATGCCTTTTTAGAGGTAGTTCATGCTCTGTGTTTGGATTCAATTAAAATCTAGATACTACTAAAATAGTAGGGAACTTATGACTTAACTAGGGCCTCCCTCGTATGACTTAAGTTGTTCATTAGTTGTTACAAATGTTCTTCCTATCTTATATTGCATTTGATAATTTTTTAGGGTGTATCTTTATTACTTCAAACAAGCCAACTGTCTTAGATCTTTACTTTTAGGGAATGAGTCTCACTCAGATGCCTACTAAGATTACTTGTTGCTTAATTTTGATCCAAGCACCTTTTTTTTCTAATTCTTTAAGAGGTTTACTTTTTTTTTTTTTCTTTCTTTGGCTAGTTTGCCTCATTTTTTTGTTTCTTCTCTAAGTTTAGGTAGTGGTTTTCGACTTTTTTCTTTGATAAAATCTGAATCTTTTTCTTTTACCTTAGGGGCTCCAATGATTTCAAAGATCGTAAAGGTTATCTCTATATATTTTACTGTTAATTTCAATTCATTAAGACTTATATCAATGAGTGATAACTCCTCGTCTTTCTTTATCTCAATAATCATGATGTTTACCAGGAACATGAATTTATCCATTTTGATGAGGAAATCTTTTATAAAATTCCTTTTCCCTCTCTCTAACTTTGTTTCTACTTTATTTCCCATTTCCTACCTTCTTTACCCTTACTATATCTGGCCACTGACATTTGTTATTGGTTGTTTTAGCTAGATTTCTTTTTTAGCATAGCTCACCTCTTTTTTTCTTCCCTAGTCTCCTTTTCCCTTTGTATGCATTTTTTACTATGTGGAATGTCCTTCTTTTCATGTACATGAGCTTTATGCAGTTTTCCCTTATTTTTTTTTCAATGTTTTTTGATAACTTGGGTATGGTTTCTAATTACTCACCTAGTTTGTGAGATTTGTCTTCCGATTTTTTATGGTCCTCTTTTTTTGTCTCTATTGCCTCAGCTTTAGCTATCTTACTATAGCACCGGGTGAGTCATTGTCGATCTCTTATGGTTTCTCTCCTTCTTTTTCTTTCTTGTTTTAGATTACTTGTGTTTGCCTTTGATTTGTGTGATGTTTCTTTAGTTTGTTTATTGGTTGCAGGTGAGTTATGTCTATGGTGTCTTGTTTTTGGGTAAGGCTGTATGTTTATGCTTATGTGTGGTATGTTTAGTCTTTTGCCTTTTTTTAGGTTAGTGTTATCTACTCTCACAACTAAAGTTTTCGCTTAAATCAGTAAAGCTTATGATGCTTGTCCTTTATGATATGATGTATCAAATGCTAGTAGCAAGAAGATCATGGTCAAGCTTTGGAACAAACTCTTTAGTTTTAAAAAAGTACCTTCAAACTTGGAATTTATTCTTTCTATGAGTTCTTGTAAGGTATGGAAAAATCTCATTAAACTCCCCAAGGAACTTACTTGTGAAGGAGTTAAAAGGTAATAAACCTATACAGTAAGGTTCTTTCTGGAAAGAAGACAACCTTTTCCTATTGTTAACAAATTCACCACTAGAATATGAGGTAACCATGGTCTTGCTAAATTTACATCAAATGGGCAAGAGGTGGTAATATTAAAGTTTAAGCATATGGTAGACCTTGGAAAGGTGCTTGATAATGATCTATGGTTTTGTAGACACCCTATTTTTGGACCCAACAGGGTCACCCCCGATAATAAAAAATCTGGATGTTGATTTAGAATTTTTGAGATGTTGAGTTAATGATGGATGAGTCAAAAAGAAAGAAAAGTGTTTATTTCATTTTATTAAGAAAAAAAAAATCATAAAATCATGAAAACCCAAAAAGACGACCCAAGTAGCTAACCGAAAAGAGGAGAGAATGAAGAGGCCCAGTGTGCAGCCCATTTTGGAAGATTTCAATAGTAGACATGCTAGCCCGGCTGGAGGAGATGGCCCAAGGATGGGCCTACAGCGAGCGTGTGCGTCACACGTGCGATGAAGTGACCATGCCTGTGCTCATCGCGTGTGTCACACATGCGCCCGCTGAATCACCCATACCTGTATTCTGTTTTTTTTGTTTTCCAACGCATTTCTCCCTTTCTCTCTCCTACTACTGCTAGGCCCACGTGTTGCACAGCTGGTTGCTTTTTTTGTCCAAACCACCTATAAAAAGAGAAAATGGAGGGCTGGAGGGGAGGTTTTTAGGAAGAGAAAAAAAAAATTGAGAGCAGGGGGCTCGCAGGGAGATTTTCTAGAAACTAAAAAAAAAAAAAAGAGGATTTCCTGGAAAGGAAAATTTTGGGAGAAAACCAAAAGCAAATAAAAAAAAAAAAAAAGAGTTTAAAAGATTAAAGTATTTTGAAAATCAGTTTGTGTGATTTTGATTCATCTTTAGCTCACTATTCAATCAAATTCAAAACAACAGTCTTCAGGTAAGCCCTTGAGAGGGAATTTTTCTTAGTAACATATTTGTAATTTTATGTTGTATTTTTTTATATTTTTCTTATTTATATTTTATATATCTTACGATTTTTTTTTCTTTTTTTTACGTGTTGTAATTTTTATTAGCATTTCGTATCTCATATATTGATACCATTTTTTTTTTTTTGTATATTCTGTATTGTTATTGTATTATCATTCTGTTTGCATGTGTATTATATTATATGATATGTACATGTATAATAATTTTTCTGTAAGGGTATATTACGGGTTTGGCATGTATTCGTGTACATTACATTTATATACATTTGTTGCATGCATATTGGACAAATGAGACTGGCTGCCATAATGGCAACAGGTGGTCATGTTATTCCCCTCTTCCCAGGTTCAAACCGCATCGGGGAACGCTGCTTTTTTTTTTTTTGTTATTTATTTTTATTATTGTTATTTTTCTTTTATATTACATTCTCTTTATTTTTACTTTTATTTTATATATCCATTTTATTTAATTTCATTTCGTTGGCTACTGTATATAATATTATTAGCATTATCATTATTTTTGTACATTATTATCATAATTATATATATTTATTTCATTTATTATTGTATTTTGTGCATATATTATATTAATTTATATCGATCTTACATGTGTATGTTATATGTATTGTGTAATTATTATATTGAGTGTTTGTATTACTGTATATATTCTTGTATGTATACAAGTTATATATTTTTTGTATTTGCTGGAGGAAAAATTGTATATCTGTTGAGTGTTATCTGTGCGTCTGTGTATATTGTATATATAATGTTCTTGTATGCAATTTGATTGAATGTGGCTGTAACCTTGGTGGCGAAAGGCGGAAGGTTTAGTCTGTTTGGCGCTCGGGTTCGAATTGCGGCTGGGGGAAATCTACTTATTTTACCTACTGTGTGTGTGTGTATATATTATTGGGCTTCCTAGTTGGGCTGCATGCTGTCAATTTTCATTGGGCGGGCTGGTTGGGCTGCACTTTGTTTATTTCTATTAAGTGGGCTGCATTCTGTATATTTCCTTAGATGGGCTGCTTTTACTTGGGCTAGAGTATTGATTAAAATGTTCATTCTTATTTTTATTCTATAGGTATAATTTGTTTTAATTAAATTTTGTTTTGTAGGATTTATTTATTTAATACATTTGTTTATTTTATTTGATTAACTAACAAAATTGTTTTTGCAAGATTTATTTATTTATTATTTCTAGGCTTGTTTAGGGTTAGAAGAAATGTATAGAGGTGTATGGAAAAATGGTGGTAATTTTTAATTTTTAATTTATGTTGATTTGGTTTCATATTCTATGACTAACCTAATTTGTTTTATAGGATTTATTTATTATTTCATAGGCTTGTTTAGGGTTAGAGGAAATGTATAGGAGTGTATGGAAAAGGATTGTAATTTTTAATTATTTTCTTTTCCATATTTTATTGTTTTCGTGGATGAATATAATTTATTGTATATGTATGATTATTAATAATGCATCGTGTAATAATACGAAACTTAATTAAACTCGGTAACACGCTTAACAAACGAACCACAAAAGTGGAGGCCGGCTTTCACACCGGGCAGTATGGGTGCCTAACACCTTCCCATTGTCATACCTAACTCTCTGAACCTGACCCATTGGGCAGGTGAAGGGTAGTTTGGTCCTTTGCAAGGGATCCATAAATCGCCCATCCTCATCGATGTGTATTTTCTCGGGGTTACTCCCGGTTGGCGACTCCATAGACTCCGTAATGGGCCACAAACCCGTTATGCGATCCTCTTGACCACGTTTAGGGTGGTTAAACAAGAGTGGTAAGTCTGTCCTCGCTCGGCACGGCAAAAACCAGTGCCACAGGTTTATAAAGAGCTAGCCTTTCTTTATTAGGATGTAGCCTCCTAATATCACCATGATAATGGAAGAGATTAAATTTGTGACCATTTGGATGAGAATATATGGCATTCCCTTTGAGTTTTAGAATTCTAATGGGTTTAGCTATATCACAAGTAAAATTGGAAGACATATTTGATTGGAGTCGATCATTAAGAAAGGGTTTTGATTGGATTACTCTAGAATTAATATTGAGATGGAAATATATAAAGACTTCTTAGATTTATTGGATGTCAAACTTTCTAATGGGAAGTTCTTAGAACTAAAGTGGTTTATGCTTAGAGGTTGATGAGATTTCAAATTTGTCATTAATACAAGCATGCTAGAAAGGAGTGTAAAATTGATGCTCAAAGAAGTGGAGTTGTTGAAACAAACCCTATTGGTGATCGTAAGGGCTTTACGTAGAAAAATCAAAAGGTTACTAGTCTGGATAAAAGTAATAGTAGCAATGTTAAATTGAAAGGGAAGGAACAAAAAAATTTATGAGAAAAAGACTATTATTACACTTATTAGAAATCTAGCAAATAAATTTGATGTTCTGAATAATTCCAACAAGGAAAATGATAATAGATTAGTTATTGTGGATGGTTGTATTATTGATAGCAATAGGAAATTTGATCATCTAATAGAAGATTATTTTCTAATAAACATGGGTACTGAACTTAAATCTAGCAAGGGGTGTAGAGAGCAAGAAAAAGTGGAAGCCTTTGTACTTGAATAAACTAAAGAAATGTTGATAAAAGGTAATAAAGATGTGGGAGCTAACATAGAGATAGAAAAAGAAATTGAGGAATAAATGGATTCTCCTATAGTTAGACTATTAGAAAGACTATTATGGTAGATGAAATAGAAATAAAAAATAAGAGTGAAAAGGTTACTAGTCTATTTGGCGAGTTGGGTTGTTTGACTAATATACGAGTCTTTCCTCTAGATCTACGATTGGGTCTTTTAACCATGGGTTGGGTGCTTCATGGGTAAAAGATCTTCTTGTTGGCTAGGTTTTTATTGTTGACGAGTGGCTTTAGAGGCTCTTAGGGGGTATGGGTTGTATATTAGATAGTTAGGTTGATGCTTATAGATTTTTTCTTAGGTCAATATAGGTAGGTTGGTCTACAATATGGCTATAAGAGGTGTTCTTCTTGTTATTAAAAAATAAAAAAAAGGAAGAAGGGGGATGGTGTTTATTTTGATTAGACTACGAAGGTTCTTTATCTTTGTAAATTTTATTACTTGTTAGCATTTTAATTATACATAGCTAAAGGAAGGCCTAGGTTTTTCTTAGTATTTTTTGTCCTTTTTTAAGTTTTATCCTGGTATGAATCTAAATAGACTCTTAAGATGGTGGTATAGGTTGTGGTTTTTAACTCTCCTTCTAGGCGACTTTGACTATGACGATTACGTTGTATGAGGTTTCTTTTTTTGTTTTCTATATATACTTTACTTACAAGAAAAAAAATCTTTTACAATCCCCTTTAGGAGTTTGATTGTTCAATCCACAAGTTGAAGTGTCATATCTGTTTTATCTCATCGATACCTAGTTTCCTATAGATAAAATAAATGATCAAATTAATACTTGCTTTTTATTTTCTTTAAGTTGTGCTTTTTCTTCATCTTTTTCTTTTTGCTTTACCTCTATATCTTTAGTTACATTAGGATCTTCTAAAGCTATTCGACTTCTCAAGGTAAGTGCCATCATTTGTTCAATTAGATTAATGACTATATTGTATGGTAATATGCCTTGAGGCAGTTCAACTATCTTTTGTGCCAACTAACCTATTTGAGTCTCTAGATTCTTAATTAAAGCTTTATGATTCCTAAAGGTTACTCTTGTTTCTTCAATAAAGCTCAACTATTGTTGCATCAATTTTTCAAACATTAACTCAAGATTAGGTTTCTTTTTTTAAGGTGGTTTGTATGTAGGATTATTTTCTTGGCCTTTTAGTTATTCCATGCAATGTTGAAGTGATTCCTCAATCTGGGATTGTATGTATTCAAGTAAGGATTATTCTAAAAATTTCTTCTCAGTTGATTCACAATTTAATTAACTTGTTCGATGTTGGATAGAGTGAATTTATTTCCCTAGTTGGCATTTAATGCTCTTATGATTACCTACATAACAATCACGAGTTAGAAAAGGAGATTGATTAGCATTTCCTTATATACCTCCCAATTGTTTTTGAAGTATGATGGCTTGTGTAGTGAGAGTTTTTAATGCATCTATTTCACATACTCCTATGGCTCTCCTAAGGTGATCATTGCCTCATCTATAGTTATTACTTGCTATGATGTCCAATAATTCATGTACATCTTGGGGTGTTTTGTTATTTATGGATCTTCTAGCAGTCACATCTACTAAGGTTTTAGTCACGAGCATCAAACTTGTATATAAAGGCTGAACTTGTAACCATAATGGTATCTCATCGTGTGGGCATTGTCTTAGTAGCTTTTTATGCCTCTCTTATGCCTTTCTTATGCCTTGTATAGTGATTCAAGGTTACCTTACATGAAGGAGGTGATCTCATTTTGTATCCTTGTTAATTTAGATGGTAAAAAGTACTTGGATAAGAACTTTTATGCTAATTTGTCCTACATATTTGGCCCTAGCTGGTAAAGTTAACAACCGTACCTTAGCTCAATCTGTCAAAAAGAATAGGGACAAATTTATCCTTATTATATCATCCAATACCCTATTGTGTTTAAATGCATCACATATTCCAAATAGCTTTAGATATGCATATTTGGGTCTTCTGTCACTTCTCCTTTGAATTAGATGAATTGTTATATCATTAGTATGATCACCAACTTGATTTTGAAAGTATCAACTTGTATAAGAGGTCTTTGTACGCTTGATGTGGAGTCATCTATAATCGAGACTGCGTCTCATAGAGTCCTTATTGTTATCTTGTCTTGATTACTTCTAGCGATGTTACTGCCTTCTGTTTCTTCCAAGTTCTTTTACTCTTTTTAATTTTTTTTTTTTACAAAGTTTGCTCAATCTTAGGATCAAATAATATCATTTCAATGCTTTGAACTATGCATATACTAACCTATGAAACAAAAGAACTAGAAAATTATTTTTATAAAGGAAAATAAAACTGAAATACCCTTCTAAACAATAGCCTTAAATTAATGAAATCTTTTGCTTTATCTTGATATCTTGATTTGTTCTTGAATGATCTCTTGTAATCTCCTTAAAAAGTTTTTGTGAAAGATGTCAAGAAGTCTCTTGTTTAAGCCTCTAAGATGTGCCTCTATTAATTGAAACATTTGCTTATATACTAACGTAAGCCAAGTAGAGTCCTAATAGGATTAGGAAAGCTTAACGCTTTTATGCCATGAAAAAGCAAATTCTTGTTATGCCATAAAGTTTCTAGAATTATAATCTATATAAGAGTATAACACTAGATGTCTAGTTTAGTTTAGCTTTTGCATCACCCAATTTGGACCTTGGGATCTCAAGTTATGTTTATTTTAGTTTTCAATGGTCAGACAGAGCATGCAATCAATAAGACTTGAATTTGCATCAACGATTGAAGGCATAAACAAACTTGGATTTTTCCTTAAAATAGCTTTTTGAAAAGCTTGAAATATTCACTATATCTTTGTTTATGAGTATTTTTATTTTCTTGCTCTCTAATTGAAGGGAACAGAAGCACTTATAATAATGCCAATCTGACTCATATAAAAGTTGGTAATTGCCTAACATATGTGTATATATAATATATACATGGAGAGAGAGATGTTTTTCTTCTACTCTCTAATATACTTACACTCCTTAACCTTACTGAACAAATCTTTCCCTTTATATTACACCTAGTTTGAAATATGTTTTTCCTTTGATCATTTTGTACATTAACTTAGGCATGTAATAATCTTTTAAAATTTAACAACTCCCCTTGTTAGGATCAACTAGTTCTTCTCCCTCACTTTCAACATCAATGTCTTTTTCAATTTCTCCATCTTGAAATACTTCCTTTATAGTTATAATCTCCATCGAAGTCATGGTTTTATTATTAGGACAATTGGCTTGGAAATGTCCATAGCCATGGCACTTAAAACATTTATTATTCTTAAATGCATTTTTATTAGCATTATCTTACACTTAAGGCTTCTTCTTGCTATGCTTAATAATCTTCAATTTACTAAAATCCTTAGGTAGGGCATAAGGTTTGGTATAGGATGGAGACCCCTTATGATAGCTACTCTCCTTAAACACTTTTTTAAAGGTGGTGAATGTTAAAGCCTTAAGTTATTTCTCCACCTTCAAAGCTAAGTTACATGCATTATCGAAGGAATGGTGAGCTTGTAATTCTATCTTGTGAGCTATCTCTCTATTCAATCTTTCTACAAGCTTAACTATGGTATGTAACAACTTGAGGCTAGAATGGTCATTTTAAGTTAAAAATCAGTGAGAAAAGTGAGATTTTAAGGTTAAAATTAAGTTGAGTGAGCCTAGAGGTAGAATGGTTATTTAAAAGTTTTATTTGGCTCGTACATGCGTCACCTCTAAGTGCTACCATATGTACAACATAGAAAAGTATGAACATTTTAAATTTCTATCATACACAATCATGTAGGATACATGACCATCCATAAGTATAGTTTTGGTGCGACTATATAAAACATGATTTTTATTTAAATTTCATAATTTCTTATTTGATCTTTCATGATAGTTCAAAGAGTCTTCACCAAAAAGTAAAAAGAGATAAGAGGCCAACTGAGACATAAGTTGAGGAATGAGATTCACTTAAAGATAGAAAACCTATTCATAAGCTTTTCAAGTAAGTATTTCATTACTTTCTTATGATGAATTTACTTCTGTGATAGTTGTTGTTTATAAATAAATGATGATTAAGCATGTTCTGTGGTGGTATAATATGAAACTAAGCTGATTATATGTTTATAATGGAAGATCTAACAAAATTGTGATGTTTTAAATTAAATCACCTAGATTTAGGTTATGAGAGGGCATCTATGGGTTCATACTCCCATTAGAGAGGAAAACCAACATTCGTTAGAGAGAATATTATCATAAACTAAGTTTATTAGAGAGAGTACTAGTCGTGTATTAGTTAAACTCACATAGTTGGGGCATCAAATCCTTGTGTTTATTAGTTTAATCACACAAATGTTTTAAGAAGGAATTTTATGCATGATTTTTATAAGGAAAAGAGATTTTAAGATAAGTTTATGATGAGATCTTTAGATCAATTATGACATGGTTTATAAGAACATCTTTAGACTGAATATGAATTTTCCAAAAAATATGTTTTAAAGCAAGCCTTTGGCTAAGTCATGGATTTTATCATGTTTTATATCATGACATACATAATATGACATGATCAAGAGAAAAGACAATATAAGAATAATAACATAAGAACAGAATATACGCTAAGTAATTATATAAGAATTATGATAAGACATCAATGCTAAAGGATAAGATTATATATGTAAGGTTAAAAAATACTTATTAAGTGACTTGTCACCCATCCTAAAATTCATTTCCTTGCAAATTGACTTTGTATAGTGAAAAGTGTCATGAGATGGTTTTAGATGAGATATCTTATGCTTAGCTATTATATAGTATTCCAAGTATGCGTTTGCGATGTTTCATTTTGATTTCATCATAATTTGATGATCTGAGATAATATGATCTAATAGAAACATGCTTATGATTTTCTTGTATTGTGATTTGATGAATTAAGAGTTTTTAATATGATAGATAATAAGATTGTTATTAATTGATGGAAATGTGATGCAGAATTGATGTTTATTGATCATGTAATGTTGTTAATGGAGGTTGGATATGGATTGAGTGATGGAAGGCATAGATACGTGGTTATTTGGCCATGTTCTACTAAAGCAAAACTTGATGCACAATTTTGCATTCAAGAAGATACATGATTGTGTGATCGCATTTCATAATGTCAAAGTCATGCATGTTATGCATGTATATCTGGAGCCTTGTTAAGTTTTCTTACTAAAGACACAACCATGAGGTGCCAAATCATGATCATATACACATGTCATTTTTGTGTGAGTGTGAAAATTAGGAATGACATGGTTGTGAAGCTCTATGGTGTATGACCATGTAGCACAAGGAATTTAGGACAGTAATCAAGTTAATTTATGAAAAAATTTAAGGTATTAAGTAAGTTTAATTAAAAGAAATTTCTAGAACATACATGAGATTTATGAGAAGGAAAAGTTATAAAATTAGTAAGGAAATTAATAAAAGAATTATAAGAGAAATATTATAATAATTATTAGTAATAATTAAAAATAAATATTATTAAGAAAAATAGTAATAATAATTTTAAGAAAATGTTAATCTTCAATGCATAATAAGCATCATATAGCATGACATACCCAAATAATGTTGTAAAGAAATAAATGGTTTTACATTTTGATGTAGAAAACCCGAAGTTATGAACATCTATTAAGGGTGGATATGAGAGAGAATTTGCAAGTTTACACTTTGGTTAGCGAAGAAAACTAATGTTTGTTAGAAAAGACATGGTCATAGGCCAAGCTTGTTAGAGAGAGTGTTGGTTGCGCATTAATTGAACTCATATGGTTAGGGTGCTAAATCCTTGTATTTTTCAATCTGATCAACACAAATGTTTTAGGAAAAGATTTCATACGTGATTTTTACGAGAAAGAGAGATTTTAAGATAAGCTTATAATGAAATCTTTGGATCAATTGTAACATGGCTTATGATAAGATCTTCGGATTGAATATGAGTTTTCCAAAAAATATGTTTTAAGAAAGCAAGCCTTTGGTTAAGTCATGGATTATATCTGTTTTATATCATGGCATACATGACATTGCATGATCAAGAGAAAAGACAATATAATAATAATAATACAAGAAAAGAATGTAACCTAAGTAATATCATAAGAATTATAATAGGACATTAACACTAAAGGATAGAATTATGTATGTAAAGTTAAGAAATACTTATTGAGTGACTTGTCACTTGTTCCAAAATTTCTTTTCTTGCAGATTGAGTTTTTGTAGCTAAGGAGTGCTATGAGATAGCTCTAGACAGGATATCTTACGCTTAGCTATTATATAGTATACCATGTTTGTATAATTTTCATATAGTTTGTATAGTTGCCCTTTATGAACATAAAGATTTAAGTTTTACTATAAGTTTCACGATATGTTTTCGAACATTATTATGAAGTAATAATACATGATGTTATTTGATATGACTAATGTTTTACTCTTCCACGATGTATTAAAGAATGTTACATTTAAGCTTATCTAAATTATGTATTTTTAAGTAAGTATGTTTGTGATACTATTATACATAAAATATTATATGTATAAAGAAAATATATATTAGTATTATAATTATTAGTATTAGACCAAAAACTGGGCCATTTTTTCAAAGTGATTTTCAAATATATGTTTTGGAAATTGATTTTTCAAGTGTTTTAAATGAAAACAGTTCCATGATTTTTGAAAATTGCATGAGTTTAGATTTAGCATATCCTAATAGCTAGTGCACATAGTACCCACTTAACATACATATAATAATATGTAGTTCAATAAAATTTCAATTTTCTAACACTATGTAATAAAATTCTAGATATAAGGACTATATCACCTAGACTTAAGGAAATTAAAAGTAACGCATCCATTAAACCCATGAGTGCTAAGAGAGGTTTTAGGCCACCAAAGTGAGTTTAAGTGTGAAAGATATATAGAAGATGATTAGAAAGGCCATGAAAAGAGGTGGTTTCTAGAAGCCTATGGTGGATCAATGGTTAAGGTCGAGTTTTGAGATTAAAAGTGGGGTTATAAGTGATAGAGAGAGATTACATCCTATCTACAATCTATTAAAAGTTCATCAACTATTATGATTAAATGGCTCAAGAGATCTTACTACTACTAAAAAGTGGATAAAAAGGTGAGATACAATGTGTATTTATTAAAAAGTGATATAAGGGTTTAATAGAATCTTATGAGGATATCAATTAATAAGGAGAGATTAAGTTAGAGGAAGTTTTCATGTATGTTTAATGAAAGGTATCAAAGTGTTAAAATGGTTTATACAAGAGCTTAGGAGTTCATAGAGTTAACTCAAAAAATGAGTTTAATTAAAGAGTATGCTACTAGGTTCAATACCTTGGCAAGATAGAGTGTATAAATTTGTACAGGGCTATATTTTATGATTGTTAGATATGTTATGACTGGTATGGTTCTTTTATAGAGGTACAATAAGGCTCTAAGGAGAGCGTTACTGTTTAAGGTGTCTTTAAGGAGGATAGACATGTTTTTAAAGGTTGAGAAAGGGAGAGATAAAGGTAAGAGACTAGTATAACATATGAAGAAGGATAAGAAAGGAAAGAAAGTGAGAGTCGAGCTACTAGTGTGTGCCAAATATGGCAAAAGACATCCTAGTGAGTGTCTAGTAGGGTAGAATATATTTTTTAAGTGTCGTTAATTGGGTCATCAGATTTTAAAGTGTTTATCTAAAAGAGGTATTGGTACTTCTAAAAAAGGTAGAGCTCATGTTTATATTATACATCAAGAACAAACTGATGTTATTCCACTTACAATGACTAGCCAATTATTCTTTCATGATACTTTCTTTTTTTACTTTAGTTGATTGTGGTGTTACATATTATTTTATTTCTTGAGTTACTATAGATAGATTAGAGTTGATTCCTAGTATTATAGACTAAGGGATTTGTATAGAGTTGTTTGATAGTGGTTCTATTGTGAGTGATACAATATTAGCAGCTTAGATGATTGTGATGTAGGGTAGATCTATGAAGGTAAATTTGATCATTATAGAGTTAGTGAATTTTAACATAATCTTATGTATAGGTTTTTTTCGTAAATATGGTGTGGAGAAAAAAGGTTCGATTCTAGCTTAGTGATGATTAGTTTATATTTGGAAAAGGTAAAATTTAAAGTATGATGGTTTCTTAAGTTAGGGTAAGGAGAATGTTGAGTAAACGTTGTGTAGGCTATTTGGCCAATGTAGTGTGTTATAATGGATTCATGCTAAGTATCAAAGAGATGTCTATAGTAAGAGAGATAGATTTTGGTATTAAGTTAGTCCCTAGTATAACTTTTATCTCTAAGGCTCTATTTCAGATGACTCTGGTTGAAATATAGGAGTTGAAAAAGTAGTTACAAGAGTTATTAAATAAAAAGTTCATTAGGCTTAGTAATTCACCTTGGGGTGCTTCTATTTTGTTTATTAAGAAAAAGGATGGGTCAATAACAATATGTATTGATTATAAAGAATTGAATAAGGTGACTATGAAAAATAAATATCTATTGCCCAGGATTGATGATTTGTTTACTCAGTTAAAAGAGTAGTGGTGTTTTGTAAGATTGATTTAAGGTCTAGGTATCGTAAGGTTTGGGTAGTTGATAAGGATATACCTAAGATTGCTTTCAAGATAAGATTTGGTCACTATGAGTTGATGGTAATATCATTTAGCTTGACTAATACTTCTATAGTGTTTATGGATTTGATAAATAGGGTATTCTAAGACTACTTTGATTAATTTATAGTGGTATTCATAGATGATATTCTAGTTTACTCAAAAAATAAAGAGGAGTATAAGGAGCTTCTAAGGATTAAGTTATAGAGGTTAAGAGAGGGGAAGTTGTATGCTAAGTTTTCTAAGTGTGAGTTTTAACTAGATAATATGACTTACTTAGGACATGTAGTGTGTAACATCTTAAGGTTAGAATGGCCTTTTTAGGCCCTAAATTGAAGAGAGTTTTTTGGGTAGTATAGTCCTTTTAAAATGTGTATATAGAAGGTACAGGGGGCACGAACAACCATACATCCTATAGATACACACCTATATGTCTTTGTTGTCATACACGATCATGCCTTTCTTGCTACATGCCTGCTGGTGGAGCCATCGTATATAAAGCAAATTTTGTCCCATTTTAAATAAACTTACCCATTCTTTTTTCTTCTTACCATTTTGGCCCTAACCTTAGATCAGAGAGAAACCAGCTTCTAACAACGAATTCAACCAAGATTTAGCCAGAGTTAGAGTAATGAGATCTTAAAAGCTTCAGGCAAGTATTTCCTTACCTCTTTTCTATTTCCCTATTTATTTTAGCATGTATTTCCCTATTTTGGGTGATTAGATGAGATAAGAAGCATGTTTTGAGCTTAAGTAGTAGCATGATATGATAAGATGTTAGAGATCGAGAGATTTAAAGGCAAAAACATGCTTAGAGTATATGTATGTGTTTTATGTTGTGTTTTAAGAGTTTAAATGCATGTTAAGTTGCATTTGGCTGTTACTTATAGGGAAGATATGAGTATGGTGGTGTATTTTGCACAAGCATGTATTGGGATAAGTTAATTTAATGATTGATAAAGATTTAGGAACAGTTTGGTTAGATTCTGCGTGTTTCAACCATGGTTTGTCGAATCAAGACAGGATGCACCACTATGTGACCAATGGATGCATAATCATGTAGTCATGTTTTTGTAGAGTCACGGTCGTGTACATAAGGTGTGCACAACTAGATTTGTGAAAGGTCATGACCATACAGCTAAAGTCGTCGTGCATATGCAGTAAAATCAAGAATATGCTAGAATTCTTTTAGAAGCTTACACGTTCTTTTGCACAACCAAACAGATAATCATATAACTCATAGAAAACCGTACGTTTGAGGGTGCATGCCTGTGCATTTAGTGAAAGTTAGAGAATTCTCAAGATAAGCAGAACATCACAAATAAAAGGATATATAGACATATATATATATATATATATATATATATATATGTGTGTGTGTGTGTGTGTGTGTGTTTTATCTTATGCATTTAGCAAAATATCATAAAAAGAAACAATAGATTAAGAATAAACAAGGGAAGGGAGAAAGAGATATAGAAATTAGAATAAAGAAACCTTCAAAACAAAAAACAAAAAACAGTAAGTTAAAATATTATTTTCCAAAATCACACCTACAAATTCATATAAGTATAAGAAACTTAGCAGTAGCATAAAATTAACATTAGTAATTGGTAAATTACAACCAGATAATATGTATATATGAAAATAAGAAGATAAATATAAACAATTATTAGGCAAAAAAATAAAAAACTATTAGATATACAACAAATCATAGAATAGTTTACATAGAAACAATTACAAAGTAAATAGAATAGAAAGCTAGCAAATCTATAGTTGTATGATTAATATGTTTTGTAAATCTAGAGAACCTAAGATTTTCAATGCATGTTTAGTATTTTTTGTTTACTATTATAGTAAACAATATTATGTATAGCTTCTATACAAATTTTAAATTTAGTAGCAGTAACAGTTTTTACTATAGAGTTCCCTATCACAAGTATATTACATTTATGATTTATATTATATTTTGTAGCGTATAGTAACCTATGGTAGGGGTTACTATATAAAGCTAGGGTCTTTGCAGTGAGACGAGATCAGGCTGAGATGACTCCCTATGCTGCTACAGGTCAGATGGTTTTCTTTGATACTCTTTTATTTATGTTGATAAATTATGGTTCCACACATAGTTTCGTATCTAGATGAGTGATATAGAGATTAGGGTTGATCTCTAGTGTGGCAGAAAGGAGTATTTGCGTAGAGATGCTTGATAGGGGTGTGATAGTGAGCAATCAAGTACTAGTATACTTGGAGATAGTTATTATGGGAAGAACTTTGAGGATATATTTGATCATGTTAAAGCTGATTGATTTTTCCATGATCTTAGGCATGGATTTCTTAAGTTGTTATGAGGTAAAGATAGATTGTAAGAGAAAAAATGTTATATTGCAGTTAGACCCTAATCCGTTTGTCTTTGGTAAGGGTAGAATAGAGACCATGCTTAATTTTTGCTTACAAGTGAAGAGATTACTAAGTAAGGGATGTGTAGGATACTTGGCTCATGTAGTATGTAGAAGTGTAATGAGATTAAGTATCAAGGATGTGTCTGTAAAGCGAGAGTCGGAGTTTTATATTGCATTGCTTCCCAATATGGCTCCTTTTTCTAAGGCATCATATTGGATGGCTCTGACTGAGCTTTAAGAGTTGAAAAAGAAACTTCAAGAGTTGATTGATAAGAGGTTTATTCGGTTGAGTTATTCACCATGGGGTGTTTCTATTCTATTTATGAGAAAATCCTTGAAAATGTGTATATATTATAGAGAGATAAATAAGGTGAATGTTAAGTATAAGTATCTTTTGCCTTGGATAGATGATTTGTTTGATCACTAGTGGAGTTACAGTATTCTCCAAGATAGATTTGAGATTTGGGTATTATTAAGTAAGAGTTATAGAAAGTGATATACCCAAGACGAATTTTAGGATGAGGTATAACCACTATAAGTTTATAATTATGCCTTTTGGTTAGACAAATACTCTTGCAGTGTTTATGGATTTGATGAACTGGGTTTTCTAAGATTGTCTAGATAGATTCATGGTTGTATTTAATGACGACATCTTAGTTTACTCGAGGAGTATGGAGGAGCATGAAGAGTATTTGAGATTCTTTCTTCAAAGGTTAAGAGACAGATAATTTTATGTAAAGTTTGATAAGTGTTAGTTCAAATTGAGTAATGTATCTTTTCTTAGACACATTGTTTCTATAACAAGCATATCAATGGATCCTAGCAAGGTAGAGATGATTTTAAGTTAGTTGAGGTTGATGACTGTTAGAGAAGTAAGGATTTTCTTTGGATTAGTAGGGTATTACATAAGGTTCATTGAGGGCTTTTCTAGTATAGCTAAGCCATTGTCTGCTTTGACTCGAAGTGAGATGCCTTTTGTTTGGTCTAAGGAGTGTGAAGAGAGATTTCAGGAGTTAAAATAGAGGTTGACCAGCGCTCTAGTGTTGGTATTGTCTTAGGAGGGTATTGATTATGACATTTATATAGATACTTCCTAACTAGGGATTAGAGCAATAATGATGCAGTCTAGTAGGGTGATTGCTTATACCTCTAGGCAATTGAAAGACTATAAGTTGAGATACCTTACTCATGACTTGGAGTTAGTAGTCGTATTTTTTACCTTGAAGATTTAGAGACATTACCTTTATGGTGTGAGATGCTATATCTATTTTAATCATAGGAGCTTGAAGTATTTCATCACCTAATGAGAGTTAAATATGAGACAAAGGAGATAGTTAGTGAAAGATTATGATTGTAAGATTAGATATCACCAAGGTGGAGCTAATATAGTAACTGATGCTTTAAGCAAGAGAGTAGTTTTATCCAAGATTATTGCTCATAGAGAGTTACAACATGAGATTACTATAAATAAGATTGAGATAGTGATAGTTGGATTCTCTAGACTTCAGATAGTGTTTACTCTATTTGATGACATCAGGGTTTCTCAAAGGGTTGATTTATGGGTTCAAAGTACGGTTAAAAAAATATTCTGAGATTTAGAGATAGAGTCTATGTGTCAGAGAATACAGAGTTGAGATAGAGGATTTTGTCAGAAGTTCACGATACAGTGTATTCAGCTCATCCAAGTAGTACAAAGATGTATTAAGATCTCAAGAAAACGTTTTGGTAGTCTGGTATGAGAGAATGACATTGTAGATTATGTAACTAGATGTTTGGTTTGTCAGTAAATCAAGGTAGAACATCAGAGACCTTTTGGTTTACTTCAACCTTTAAGATTCCTGAGTGAAAACATGAGAGTATCTTTATGGACTTTTTATCAAGACTCCCTAGAGTGTAGCGTGGATATAATAGTCTTTGGGTTATTGTGGATAGATTAAGTAAGTCTGCACACTTCTTGCCAATTAGAGATGGTATGAGCACTGATCAATTGGGTCGTCTATATTTAAAGTGATTGTTAGATTACATGAGGTTTCTAGAGATATTGTATCAGACAGAGATTCAAGATTTTTATAAGTCTTTTCAAGCAGTTTACAGAGAGCTTTAGGGACTAAGCTTTATTTCAGTTCAGCTTACCATCCGTAGACAAATAGTTAGACTAAAAAAGCTAATCGGATTTTAGAAGATATGTTAAAGGCTTGTTATATGGACTTTCAAGTTAATTAGGCTAATTTGTTATCACTAATGGAATTTGCCTACAATAACGGCATCAATTCACCATTCAGATGGCACAATTAGAGGCTCTATATAGTATGAGGTGCAGATCACCACTATTTTGAGACGAGATTAGTGAAGGAGATTCACCAAAGATAGTAGTGAGACCAAAGATGACTCAGACAATAATTAAGCAGATCAGGGTTATCGGGTAGAGAATTAAATGGCTTAGGATCATCAAAGGAGTTATGCAAATTAAAGTCATAAGGAGATAGAATTTAAGGTTAGAGACCACATATTTCTGAGAGTAGCTCCTTACAAGCATGTCCCGAGGTTTGGTAAGAAAGGTAAGTTGGCTCTAAGGTTTATTGGTCTTTATGAGATTTTAGAGCGTATTGGCAAAGTTGCTTATAGATTGACCTTTCTAGCTAGTATGAACAAAATTCATAATGTGTTTCAACTAAGAAAATATGTGAGAGATTTTTCGCATGGCTTATAGATTCATGATCTAGAGCTAATAGATGATTTGAGTTATCAAAAGAGATTTGTTTCAATTTTGATTATAAAGAGAAGACCCTCAGAAATAAAGAGATACCTTTGGTTAAAGTGTTGTGGGGGAACCAGAAACTTAAAGAAGCCATCTAGAAGGTTGAGTCTGAGATGAGACAAAAGTAATCAAAGGTGTTCAAATAATTCCAGGGATGACATTTTATTTAGAGGGAGAGAATTATAATAGTCTAAGGGTAGAATAGTCATTTTAGGCTTTGAGATCAAGGGTAGAAATGAGAGTTTTAATGGAATATAAAATTTTAAGGTATCAGAGGTAGAATAGTCTTCTAACACTATTTGTGGCTTGTGCATGGGTCTTCCCAGGAGACTGTTTCATGCAAAGCACAAGAGAAGGGAAATTTATGGATTTCCCTTGACACATGCTCGTGTGTATAAGGCACACAACTGTGTGTTAAGTGTGAGGCACTATTAATACTTAGTTTTTCTCATTTCTACCTAGTTTATTCCATCCAGCTTTCTTTCCCTCTTATATTCTAGTAAACTCTAAATTAGAAAATGTCCAACCAGTAGCTACAATCCAAGCTATTAAACCAAAAGCAGCTAGAGGGAAAGATCCGAAAGCCATCGTAAGAGGTAAGTATTTCCTTGTCTCTTTCACTTTGTTTTATAGCATGATTTTTTAGTTTGAGCTTTCCTCAGTGTTTGTTGCATGAAAAAAATGCATTTTAGTGTGTTTTGAAGATGAAATGATGTCTTGGGTGATGATTGATAGATTATCATAGAATGTTTTGGATATTTATATGCTTAAGTATGTATTTGTGAGAAATGTGAGATTTTTGGCATGCTTTATAATGAATAGATGGAATGAGTATACTTATTGGTTGATATATTTTATACATGAATGTTTGATTAGTTGTGGTTGAGATTTCTTATGGGTTTCTAGACGTCATTTGTAGAAGAAGAGTTGAGTACACAACCATACACCTGAGGATACACACTTGTATGGCCTCTTTTTTACACGAGCACAACTTTGCATGGCACCTGTGTGCATATGAAAAGCCAGACATATGCCCGTGTGGCTTATGCACATGTCTATGTGCTTTATCCTAATTTCACATGCCTATATAAGCAAGACACAGGTGTTTGTGCTGTTACATGCCTGTGCAAGTGTGGGATACAACTTTGTGCCTTACATGCACACCCGTGTGTCTGCACTACACACTTGTGTAATTAGCTAAAGTTTTATTAATTTATTTTAGAAGCTAGCACGACTGAGAACATGGTTTTCACATGACCCTATGGGTCTCCCTTACCCGTGTGTTAGGTTGTACATGTCTGTATGCCTTAAGAGAAACAGAAAAACAATTTTAAAGTGAAGTTGGGCCAATTTAAACGATTCCTAAGCATAAGAAACCTATAAATAACAAGATATACATAACATATCATGCATGATCAACAGTATAGAGCATGACATGTCGTATCAAAGTTTTTATAAACGAATATTAGAATTTAATAGGATGATTTTAAAATATAGATATACGTTATTCTAAACATCAGTTAAGGGTGAATATGAGAGGGCACCTATGAGTTCACACACCTGCTAGAGAGGGAAGCTAACGTCTGCTAGAGAGGACATGGTATTTGACTAAGCTTATTAGAAAGAGTGCTGGTTGTACACAGTGGGTTTATTATAGGATTGAGCTTACACAACTAAGGTGTTGAATCCCTTTGTTAGTCTGGCCAGCATAACCAATATTTTCATATATAGTATCTTCTAATTCAGTTTTCAACATATATTATATGTATATATATAGGATCTTCGGATCGTAATTTCTATTCAGAAAGGGTTTTCAGAAAAGTATGCCCAGGGGAAAGTTTTATGATTTATTAGCATTTACATGACATTAGAGCATGCACTTCATGTCATGTATAACATTTCATGAGTAATAAAATAGTTAAAGACAAAGAATATTACAAGAAAGTAATGAAATCTTATAAATACAGAAACTGAAAACAATAAAGTAGAAAATGATGTGGAAAGACACACAACCAGCTTAGGTTTGAAACTTGTCAGTGTTAGAGATAGGAAATGCTTGTTGAGTGATTTTATCACTCACCCTTTTCCTTGTTTTCTCTTTTGTAGGTCTGTGAGCTTGGACTGAGTAGGAGTAAGTGTAGGACCCGCCACCACGCATACCCCTACTACTGAATATGCGATTCTTTTATTAATATACTAGAAATATGGGTACACATGATGGGAATCCTACGAAAATAAAACTACTACTACTAATTACATTGCACAAGTAGAAACTGAAACTGGAAATAAATTAAACTGTACAATGGGCCCAACCTGCCCTTTTCATTTATATGCATAATTGTTTCTGTGTAATCTGTTTACATCTGTTAATATACAAAAGGTATAATACAAAACCTCACAGGTCCAAAACTGAAAGTACAACTGAAAACTGGTGTGTGGGGTCCTCTCTCGCAAGCCTCAGTCCATCTACTCCTCGTCAACAGCAAACTGACTTGAAAAGGAAGGAAGAAGGAAGGGGATGAGTGATAAAGATCACCTAGTAAGCATTCTTTACTTCCCTCAACCCAAGCAAGCAACAAACAAACACACATACCTGGCATCGGCTCTATCATACATCTAGTCGCTTGCTGGCACTGAAACTGATTATCATGATTATCTGGAATCTTATTATTAATTATTCATGTCATGATGTGTATGTCATGTCATGCTAGCTGAAAATAACTGATGATGCATGCATATGAATACTTTAACCGTACCCGAAGGTACATGCTATGCTGATCAGGCTGATGAACACAGGGATTCGACATTCTGGTCATGTGGGCTGAACAGTCTAGCTACTGGCTAGAAAGCTGAATGAATAATACTGAACAATCTAACTGGTGTCAAAAAGCTGGATCCCACAGATGCCCCCTCGAGTTCACCCAAACTCTAACCTGTATATCGGGTTCTAAATATTGAAACCTGCTAAATTCGGATCCCTTGATCCTCTCTCAAGCTACATGGCATGTTATGGTATACATATGCAGCTTTATTAACTGAGTTCTGACTTATCTGATGATTATTAGCCTTCTAGATGGTTACCAAATCCTTTTATTTCATTTTCTCTGAATTCTGAGAAACTTCTGCTGTTGTACGCGCGTGTGGGCAAGGTACACGGTCGTGCATAACACACACACGAGTGTGCATGGCAAAGGCACACAGGCGTGTGCCCAGAAGCACGGGGTCGTGCAACTGGTCATACACGCTTCTGGAATTTTTGGCCATTTCATGCAATAAAGCTAGCACATGGTCGTGCTCCTCAAGACACACAGGCGTGCGTTTGCATTTCAAGCCATGCACACTTCGTGCACACGGGCGTGCCCTTGCAGAAACTAGGACACACGGGGATGCGTCTGTGGGCACACAGGCGTGTGTCTGGTTCTGCACAGACAACACTCACCTGAAAATGGAGGAATCCATGGCAAACAACATCCAAATTGAAATTAACTTTAAACACACATCATTGGCACTTATATAAGCATACATAACACTTTAATTTCATCATTCATCATTCCCAGCACATTCCACCATGAAAATTACCCATTTCTCTCACTAACACACATACAAACAAGGCAAGCATGCATTCTGGGTGGAAATCATCACATAAATCATCATTTCATCCCATATCATCATACACACATCTCATATCATGCTGAAAACATAAACACACATTTCCAAACATCATCAAGCATTAAAGCAAGCTGGGAACACACGGAAGAAGTAAGAAACACTTACCTCTTGCCATGGCTGCTGGAAATCAATCTCTCAAGCTAAATCTCTGGTCTCTCTAGCTGGATTGAGAGCTGCTGGAAGCTGGATTTCACGTCTAAGGCTAGGAGCTGCTGAAACAAAGAAGACTTAAGCTGAAAATGGAAAACTGTTGGGTGAGAAATCTATTAATCTCTTGTCTCTCTCTCATTAAACCTACCTACACGGGCGTGCAGGGCAATGTGCATGGGAGTGCACCAAGGAAAATGAAGGAAATTCATTTCCCACGCTTCGCATGATTGCAACCTCCCTAGAGGAATCATACGAATGACACACAGCTCTGAAAACTTACTAACTCACCCCTAAACTCTTCTAGACTCCCAATCTATCCCTGTATTTCATTTCTAACCTCAAAACTCTACCCCTAAGGGTTTTTCTAATCTGCAATGTTACATTCTTCCCCCCTTAAAAAAATTTTGACCCCAGAATTTACCTGAATAACCTTAGGAACCTATCCCTAATCTCAAACTCTACCTCCCAAGTGGCTTCTTCCACTCTGTGGCTATGCCACAAAACCTTAACCAATGGGATTTCTTTATTTCTGAGGACCTGGACTTGTCTTTACTTCTGTATGATTCACTAAATCTGATTCTTTCCTTTTTACTTCTTTCAAATTCCCATTATAGTCTTTCATCAAATTTGCTTTTCTTCTAACTAAAGACAAACTCGATACTGTTTCTCATATTTACTACTC
>JAJEJH010001345.1:0-29801 GCA_026122585.1 Anacardium occidentale
TCAGTATCCTTTCAGGTTTTACAACCTTAAAAGAAAAAAAATAATGCATGTGGCATTTTACTTAAAAAATGGGAAATTGATAATGCAATTGTTTAATCTAAAAACTTGTGTTAAACTCAAAAAGGACTGTTTTGTTTTGTTTGTTTATGAAAATAGGAGTTGAATAACTAACATAATACTTATGCTTTTCCGTAGTATTAGTACCAGAAATATTTTTCCTACTCTTTCTTGACAAAAATGTTGTGTTTGAAATACAGTAGCTGATGCCTTCTGGATTTGATAACACAGAATTAAATTCCAAGTTCATTTTACAGAACAGTTTTTTCTAATGTGATTTTCAGAATGTACAATGTGGGTTCTAAAATCATCTTAATGAATGTGGAAGTTCTGTACTGCACGTTCTTCCTCTGTAGTATATTCATAGGTGATGACACTTTTAATTTCTAAATGCTAATTTCTTAACATGTTAATCTCTAGCAGCGTTTGAGCAGTTCTGGATATGTTTTTTCTGCTTCTTTGCCCCCATATCTTGCGAGTGCTGCAATTACTGCTATTGATCTCCTTGAAGAAAACCCCAATCTGATAATAAAGCTAAAGGAAAATGTTGCTGTATTATGGAAAGGTTGGTTTCTGAATCACTTTTCACAACTAGTTGTAGGAACTGAAATGTCAATTCCATCCAAAAATCCTAAGACTCTTTAGGGAAGGTATATAAATCCTATGACTTAGGATTTTGGTGTATATTTAGATATACACTCTTTGGTTCTCTTTGGCTTTCAATTTTTGTGCCTATGCAAACATATTTAGATATATAGATATTGAATTTTACCAATTGTTTATCTTCTCATTATATGGCACTGCATTATTTTTATTTTCTTATTGAAGTCTCGATCCTGCCATGCTTTTTTTTTTCACCAGTCATGCAAATACTGTATTCGCCGAATAATAATGAGGATCAGTTAAATTTGTGTTCTGGCAAATGGTGGATGTTTTTCATATATACATTATTTAAGGGTTTGGAGGAATTGGTTGTCGGACATGGAATGTTCCATAGTAGGCAATCTTTTTATTTGTGCTTCGGCAAATATACCTTGTTTGAGGGTTTGGAGTTGTCAGATATGTAATGTTCGAAAGTAGACAATCTTTTTTTTGGAAGAATCACTGTTTGCAGTAATCGAACATTGTCTGATCGGTAGCAGTTTGGATTTTGTGACTATAAAATAGATTTCATTTTTACTTTCTGATTTGAAATGTATTTGATGAACTTCAGGTTTATCAGACATTCATGGCCTCACAATTGCAAGCAATCCTGAATCACCAATTGTGTATCTTAGACTAGAAAAATCAACAGGTTCACAAAAAAAGGATCTACAGCTGCTTGAATTAATTGCTGATCATGTAAGTATATTGTTCTTTGGCTTCATTTAGATTCATCCTTTGGTTGGTCAATCTTATACTGATTCTGTATCTGGTGTCATGCATTCTAGGCTTTGAAGGAAGACTCGGTGTTTGTGGTAGTTTCAAAAAGATCAACACTTGATAAATGTCGGCTGCCTGTAGGAATTAGGTTATTTGTTTCTGCTGCTCATTCAGAATCTGATTTGATGAAGGCGTGTGAGTCATTAAAGAAAGTTTCGGCAGTGGCGCTGAGGGATTATAATTAACTGCTGCAGATGGCATCTTTCTTTTGGGCAAGTTGAATCACATAATATTTCTTTTACAAATGACATTAGTTGTTCAACAATTTGTATTGTATTGCAGGAATGCTCAGGAAGGACGGTAAATGTTGATGGTTTGTCACGAATCATTCCTCAAGTTCGTTTTGACTTGCATTATTATTATTCTTTTTTTCTGTTTCATGTTGTTATTAATTCATGAGTTGTTGAGGGAATTGTCTCAGAAATAGAGCTCAAGGCAAATCTCGGATCAAACCGGGGTGTTGAATAGACCTGGTAAACGTGTGGGCAAAAAAATAAAAAATAGATATGGGTTTTAAGATTTTGGATCAATACCCATGGGCAATAAGTTTTTATGGGCAGGTTGGATTAGGGGTGGATTCGAGCCAAATTTGAGTTTAGTTCAGCTTAATTCGAGTTTGGTTCGGTTTATTTGAAATGAGTCAAGTTTGAGTTCAGTTCAATTCAGCTTGTCAGTCGTTTTAAATGTTTAAAATAATATTGTTTTGATGTATATTGATCAAAATAATGTCGTTTTTTTATTAAAATTAAATTGTTTTTTATTTTGGTTAATTTAAACAATTTCACCAACTTGCAAGTTGAGTTCGTTTTGCAAAATTTAGGCTCAAGCTTGTGAAAGACAAGTTTATTTTGGATTTAAATTCGAATTTAAGTTGACTTACTTTGAATTTAACTCTAAATTGGATATGCATAGTTTGGTTTTGATCTCAAGTTAAGGCATTGAAAAAACGCTTGGCTTCAAGGTCAACTTCTTCAATTTCTATTTATAGCTCAATTATCTGTTCAAATTTGTTAGAGATTAAATTTTATGTTTTCGTTACCTTAACTAACTTCTTATTCATGTGGTTAATACTAGTATTTCTGCAACTATATGTAAGTTTGATTTGTAAGTTTTGAAAATCACCATATAGAGAATGTTTACCAAAGTGTAGCAATTGTTGAAGTAGACAAATTTGGCCATTTTCAATGCTTGAGGAGCAAATTGGAAAAAGAGAAAACAAAGAATATACCTATGTCTAGGTTGTTGGAAGTTTGATGTATGTACAAGTTTTTACGAGATATAACATGACTTAAAGTAGTTAGTATGTTAGGTTGGTACCAAGGTAACCTTGACATGGAATGTTGGAGATGACAAAATAATACAAGGTCACATTTAGAATGTCCAATTTACTTGAGGCTATCAAATATTTTGATTTAGATTTTGCAGGCTTTTCAAATGGTAAAAAATCTGCATCAAAATAGATTTTCCTATTGGCAAAGGGAGTTTTATCTTGAATAAGTGTCAAACAAATTTTATTAGCGACTTCGACTTTGGAGGCAGAGTTTGTGTCATGTTTTGAAGCAATTACTAGGAAATTCAATTAAAAAGTTTAATTTTCAGGCTAAAGATAGTTGGCATTATTTCTCGATGTCTTAGTTTTAATTTGCAGATTATGTAGTAAAGACCCAATATTAATTTTATAATCGTTTATGAGATGAAACTTATAGATGCATTCGAAAAGTATCTTGGCATTTTAGTTTCATACATACATTGGACTTACAAGGGAGACAAATAAAGTAATTTGAAATAATTTGATGACCTAGGGTTGACATTCAAGAGTCTATTCATAAAATTTAGGAGTTTTATTCAAGGTGGCGAGACACATTTTAATATATGGAAAGTACTACTTAAGAGGACCTATTGACATAATAATTGTTGTTAAACTCCTTGTTTAAGAATTTGATGTTGAAAAGGGAATAAATGTGGTCATATGACATATGACAGGGGTCGCATATGAAAGCAAGTGACTAATGGACCAAACAGGAGAATGTTAATAGGCTTATTATTCTGTTTATTCTTTTGAAAGACAATATAGTTGAACATGGTTTCAATTAAATTGAAATTTCTAAGTTTTTTAGATGTGCTCTATTAGTTATCAAAAAGTATCTATATATGCATTTGATTATTTCTACAATTAAATCAATAGAAAAATTTTCGATTTAGGAATATCTTTCCTTGCATATAAATATATTCTTAATGGGGAAAATATATGAGGTTTTTATAAACACTTCTGAGCATGTTTAGTCTTTTTAATTTTTTGATAATTAAAAAATATATATATAAAATCAAAAACAACGGACATGCCTAGACAATCACAGTGCGATGATGAGACTTACCTACAAACGAAAATTGTAAACTATATCGATTTACCAGGACAACAACCAACTCTGTTGAGAAACTATTTAAGCTCTAGCAAAAACAAAGTTCAAGAGAGCCATAAATTTGACACGCCTTTTTGAACCCAAGCTTTCGCAACAACTATTTATATACAAAAATGATATACAAAACTATGCTTGTGCAAAGTACAATTTACAAAAACTATGTTATTATTGTCATACGGGATCTTCTGAATTATGTGCGTGCAATGAAAGAGACATATTCTCTTAAAGTCATAGTGATAAGAACCTGATTCTTTGGGAAAATTTGACAGAATCTCCCCTATTTTATGGGTATTTCCTTAGCCAATACAAACAAAAATACAATGAATTCTTTACGCTACACTGCTTAATTTCAGCCAAGCAACATTGTAAAGAGCAATCAACAGTGAACAGAAGACAAAGAAAGAAGAAAACAATCACTCATTGTATTAACTCCAACCATGACTATTACATTGTTTAGATTAAAACTTTTCAGCCAAAAGCACAGCAAACCCAGTAATACAATGTTGAAATATAGGTTGGCTTAAACCTAGCCTAAACCCTTACAAAAAGTATAATATAACAGAAGGTTGATAACAAGGGAAAAACTATCCAGCTCTCTCCTTCTCACCCTTTTTATGCTATATTGTCTAACAAAATTTCCTCTTCTCTCTTATCCCTAGCTGCCACTTGTCCTTTCTTTGATGCACTCCTTTTGTTTGCCAATGACCACTCTCTATTCTCTTTATGAGCTGGGTTTACACTTCTTGAAGCTTCCGTTTGGATTGCCAATGGCCTGTTTTTCCTCTCCAATTCCTTGGGCCTACGATAATATACTTTAGTAATTAGGCTTCTATCATTACCCCCCTCAATGAGTCGCACCTTGTCCTTAAGGTGAAAGGCAGGAAATTCTTGATTTAGTTCCACATAATCTTCCTATGAATTCTCACACTCTGGCAATGAATGCCATTTTATCAATACCTCCAATCGACTTGTGGTCGAAAACCGAGTCACCAATAGTGTTTCAGGTTGAAGATGTAACTCCAAATCATCAGATAAGCAAGGTGGTAGTGGTTGTTGAGGAATAGAGGTCTCTATGACTTTTTTCAGTTGGGAAACA
The DNA here is from genome assembly GCA_026122585.1 of Anacardium occidentale. Taxonomy (NCBI): domain Eukaryota; kingdom Viridiplantae; phylum Streptophyta; class Magnoliopsida; order Sapindales; family Anacardiaceae; genus Anacardium; species Anacardium occidentale. Next base: position 4,996 of record JAJEJH010001345.1, read on the forward strand.
TGAAACATCGGATGAAGTTTAGTGTGTGGAGGCAACTCCAGTTTGTAAGCCACTGAACCAATTCTCTCTAAAATAGTGTATGGGTTGTAATAACGTGGGTTTAGCTTCTCGTTAGGTCGACGTGCCAATTTCTTGAACCGGTATGGCTGAAGCTTGAGGAAAATAGAATCACAGGGGCAAATTGCACTTCTCGCCTTTTTAAGTCTGCTTGTTGCTTCATTCGTTGTTAGGCTCGAATTAATTATTCTTTTAATTCAGTTAGTATTTGATCACGTTCTTGAAGAAGTGAATTTACATCATCTATTTTTGTAACGGTCGTTCCCCATCAAAGTAATATAGGTGGATCTCTCCCATACAATGCTTTAAAGGGGGTCATTCTTGTAGCATTGTGAAAGGTAGTATTATACCAGTATTCAGCCTACGGAAGCCATCGAGTCCAATCACGAGGGTGTCGTCCACTGAAACAACGCAAATAAGTTTCCAAGCTCTGATTGACTACCTCAGTCTGACCATCAGTTTATGGGTGATAAGCACTGCTGAACTTTAAAGTGGTACCCACCGATCGAAATAATTCTAACCAAAACTGGCTTATAAAGAAGTGATCTCGATCTGAGACAATAGAGCGAGGATATCCATGTAATCGAATTATCTCCTTACTAAAGACATCTGCCACATCCTTAGTAGTGTAAGGATGCAATAAGGGAAGAAAATGACTGAACTTTGTAAGACGGTCTACAACGACTAGGATGGTGTCACCCTTTTTAGTGCACGACAAGCCTCCAATGAAATCTATAGTAATATCTTCCCAAACTTTCTCAGGAATTGTAAGAGGTTGTAATAAACCTGCTGGACTCATAGCTTGATGCTTGTTGCGTTGGCATATCTCATAACTTGTAACATAGCTTTTAATAGCCTTTTTCATACCAACCCAATAAAACACAGCCGCTATTCTCTTGTATGTCCTAAAGAACCCCGAATGTCCTCCAAATGGTGTAGAATGGAACACAACTAAAATATTTGGGATGAGAGTTGAGTTGGCGACAAGTACTAACCGACCCTTACATAAGAGTGCACCCTTATTTAGAGTAAAATATGGATGGCTCAAAGGGTCACAAATGATGTCTTGGATAATAGCACGATACCTCTCATCGGAACCAATTTCTTTGTGTATGGTGGTTCCCTCAATCCAGTGCCCTACAGATATAGTCGACAAAGTGGTCATGCAGTCAGACAATCTTGATAAGGCATCAGTAGCTTTATTTTCAATCCCTGGGCGATACTGTATCTCAAAATCGAAGTCTAGTAGTTTCATAACCCATTTTTGTTGATCTACACTGAGGACTGTTTGATTCATCAAATATTTCAAACTTTTTTGATCAGTTCGAATGATAAAATGACGTTCCAATAGATAATATCGCTATTTTTATGGAGCTAAAATTATGGCCATTAATTCTCTCTCATAGACTGATTTTGTTCGACTCCGTGAATTTAAGGCCTGATTAATGAATGAGATCGATCTGCCTTCTTACATAAGAACGACATCTAACCCACTAGTTGAGGCATCAGATTCGACCATAAATTCTTTAGTAAAATCTGGCATAGCAAGTACTGGAACAGTAGTCATCACTTGTTTTAAGGCTTCAAAAGCAGTAGTAGCCTTCTCAAACCAATCAAAGGAATTCTTTTTAAGTAACTGTGTTAAGGGTGCAGCTATACGCCCATAATTACGCACAAACCGGCAGTAATAACCTGTGAGACCCAAAAATCCCCTTAACTCTTTAACATCTCGTGGTAAAGGCCAATCAACCATATTCTTGATCTTTTGCGGATTTGCTTCCACCCTGTTAGCTGAAATTATATGACCCAAATACTCTAATCTAGTCACTACGAAAGAGCATTTTTTTCGGTTCAACACCAATTGATTTTCTACCAGCAATTTCAAGGCTGTTTCTAAGTGATGCAAGTGATCCTCCAAAGTTTGGCTGTAGATTAGAATATCATCAAAAAAGACTAAAATAAATTTTCATAAATAGTCCTGAAAAATGTCATTCATCAAAGCTTAGAAGGTGGTTGGGGCGTTAGACAATCCGAAAGGCATTACGAGAATTTCATAATGCCCATTATGGGTTCGAAAAGTTGTTTTTTCTATATCAACCTCCAAAACTCGAATTTGGTGGTAGCTTGATTTTAAATCGAGCTTACTGAATATAATAGAGAGAGCCAATTTATCAAGTAATTCATCAATAACTGGAATAGGATACTTATTTGGTATTGTAACTTTATTGAGAGCCCTGTAGTCAACGCAAAAACACCAGCGTTCATCCTTTTTCTGAACCAATAAAACCAAACTGGAGAATGGACTAATGCTGGTTTGGATGATTCCAGCTTGTAACATTTCATGGACTAGCCTTTCGACCTCATTTTTCTGATGGTAAAGATATTGATATGGTCGAAGATTCGATGGGTGGGCTTCTGGCAGTAATCGAATTATATGGTCATGTTAGCATTGTGGGGGTAAACCTTCTGGCTCTCAAAATAACGGTTGCTATCTCTCAAGTATCTCCTCAACAACCAAATGAGAAGGTTGTGATTCAGCTGTAATTTGACCTTCCATTCCCGCAAACTCAATCTAAAAGCCATTCCCTCATGTTTTTACTGAAGTCCACATCCCTTTGAATAAGGTTTCCAAAGTCATTAAGGATGGATCTCCCATAATCTGAACTTGTCATCTATCCCACTCAAATTGCATTTTTGGAATGGACCAGTTACTACGAATCTCGCCCAAGGTTGTCAACCAATCGACACCAAGAATTGAATCTATGCTACCTAATGGCAAAGTGAAATAGTCATGACAAAAATCAAACTTAGGCAACTCGAGTCTCACGTTTTTGCAAACACCACCTCTCTTCTCTATTTTTCCAGTCCTTAAAACAACCTGAAATTTTTTTTTACTCACCGATAGTTGAAGTTTGTCCGCTAATGGTTGAGAAATGAAACTATTAGTTGCCCTGTAATCGATTAAAACTGACACCGGCTCACATTGTAAAGTGCCCCTAACCTTCAAAGTTTTTGCTAAACTGAGTTCGACCATAGAATTCTGAGACAACTCCATCGGTTGATTTTTAGCTTCAGACGTTTCATGTTCAGAGTTGTCAATTCGGAAGTCAAACCCATCATCTTCTTCATCACAGAATACTAGTCGAAGTTGTTTGAATTGATATGGATGATTGGGGGTGTATTTTTAACCACACTTGTAGCACAAACCTTGGGCCACCTTTGCTTGAATTTCTTGTTGTAAATAGTATCGACCTTTGGTAGGGAATAAAGGTCGGTGGGTCATTAGATTGTTGTGGGAGTTCAATGCTGAAGGTGGTTGTGGTCCAGAAATTTGAGATGGGCGAAAGGAAGTATGACTCTTGTTCTAATGAATTGGAAGATGAGTGTCAAAGGAAATGAGAGGGGAGTTGAGGTTATATGTTGGGCGGGTGATGTTTGGGTTTGGGGTGCCATTTTCATAGGGTATAGGTTTAGTGGACTAGGTAGTTTACATGTAGGGGTTGAGGTTATTATTGGGTTGGGGTGAGTTTGAGTAACTAAAAAGTGGGTTGGATCCGTAGGGGATATGTGTTTGTGGGCTGAAATTATAAGAGTAGTTGGTGTGGCCCATGCTGTGAGGCTTGGGTTGGTTTACTGGGTTAGAATGGGTATAAATAGTACAGGTGTGTGGATGCTTCTGATTTGGATTTGGATTGTGGGTGTTTGTAGTTTCATTTTGGAGTGGGCTATAACTATCAATTATGGACTCAGACGGGCTGTACCCATGCTCCAGCTTATTGAGTGCCCAATTCCTGGCTTTTGCATTGTTTGCCAATCTCATTACTTCATCTAAATCTATCACACCAAACAGCTTCACCTCTGCCTGTATATTCTCCTGGAGTCCAGCTAAGAAGACATTAGTCATCCACTCATCAAACAACATTAGCGATGCTGCTACTAACTTCTCGAATTTTTGTTGATATTCTGCCACTGTTCCTGTTTGTTGTAAGTGAATGAGTTCTTCCTTAGATGTTTGAAGTTGTGGTGAATTGAACCGAATAAGGAGCTCAGCTCTCAACTCACCCCAACATTGAAATGGTCGTTGTAGTTCTTGAAACTATAACCAACTTAGGGCAGCGCCTTCAAAGCATAACATTACAACCGGTACTCTCTCAGCTTCCTCTAATCCATTAATGGCAAAGTAACGTTCTACTTTCACTAACCATCCGTACGGGTCCTCTCCAGTGAATATGGGAAGCTCTAATCTACGACTAGTTGCGAATGTTAACCGTACGATGATTCAGGTTCCCCTTGATGGACTGGTCGATCGTGATTCATTGTGGGAATCAGATTCGACTACTCATTCTCTTTGCTCTTATCCTTCTTAGCCAAAAATTGTTGAATTTCATACATGTAATTTTCTAAGGCATCATCTGTATTGTGGAGCTTTGCCATTATTTCTTCGATTCGACCTTCCACTGTAACCAATCTTTCAGACAACCCTCGATGCCCTTGCTCTACTTCCTCCATTCTACCTTCCATTCTCGTTAAGATTATTCCCCAGTTCATCGGCTTTGATACCACCTTGATAAGAACCTGATTCTTCGAGAAAATTTGACATAATCTCCCCTGTTTTATGGTTATTCCCTTAGCCAACACAAACAAAAATACAATGAATTCTCTATGCCACCCTGCTTAATTTCAGCCACGCAACACAATAAAAAGCAATCAACAGTGAACAAAAAAGAAAGAAAGAAGAAAACAATCACTCATTGTATTAACTCCAACCATGACTAATACATTGTTCAGATTAAAACTTTTCAGCCAAAAGCACAACAAACCCAATAATACAATGTTGAACTATGGGTTGGCTTAAACCTAGCCTAAACCTTTACAAAAAGTATAAAAATAACAAAAGGTTGATAACAAGGGAAAAACTATCCAGCTCCCTCATTCTCACCCTTTTTATGTTGTATTGTCTAACAGAATTTCCTCGTTTCTTCTATCCCTAGTTGCCACTTGTCCTTCATTTAATGCACTCCTTTTGTTTGCTAAGGACCACTCTCTATTCTCTTCATGTGTTGGGTTTACATTTCTTGAAGCTTCAGTTTGGATTGCCAATGGCCTGTTTTTCCTCTCCAATTCCTTGGGCCTACGATAATATACTTTAGTAATTAGGCTTCTATCACATAGCAATTAGTGAGCCAAACAACATTGATCAAGAATGTACATGAGATTGGTTTTTTCTTTGCTTGATTGAGAATTGCCTTGGTAGTCTCCATGGCAACCAAAATGAGATTGACAAGCCTCAAGCTTAATGTTGGAAGAAACCAACACAACCCAGCACCACAAGCAACTAATCCAGCTGGAAAAGTGGTAATAAATCACAAGCGTATTCCTCACCGAACGGTAACCACACAGCCTTCTTTAAAAACCTTTCGCACAGCCACACTAGACAGCCCAATTATAGTCAACAAATTCAACTTTTCAGAAGCCAAAATCCTACCCCAATAAGTCCTCCCAGCCACTTGAAAAAAATCTCGAAACAAAGGAAGACAACAGCTATAGCCAAGCCCAACACAAGAGACTGTTGGAAAGTGATTTGGAAAAAATATATTTTTCCTTGCAACTCCACAGCATTATATTTCCTTACTTCCAAGACTAAAGATTTGCCCAAAATTACTTCTAAATCCCTTTAATTAAGAGCTAACAGCCAGTTCCAATTGGCTTTCATAATCGTTTGCACAATTGCCCAAAAACTAGAGGAAAATATGGCTAAAACCTGGAAAATTTTCTAGGTTTCACTGTTTGCAGAACAGTTCCTAAAAACAGTAAAACCTGGTTTTCCATGTTTTTCCTTGATCAAAGCCCACACAAACCTGTTCAGAAGCAAACGAAATGCCTAGCCTCACGTGTAACTCACTGTACCCTTTACACTGGAAGTCATTCAGATTGAATCAGATTTGAAATGCCTAAAAAAGGATATATGCAGCCAAACTTGAACAAAATAAAGCAAATAGGCAGCATTCATATTAATAAACCAATGCAGCAAGCAAACCACATGCACCAAGTCAAGATTAGCCAAAAACCTTTTAACTAAGCACTGTCTATAGTGCAACCAAATGGACCATCTAAAATCCCTGCTAACATTAGACACCACCATCCTATATAACAACCAATTAAGAATACCAATATCTTGCAAGTTCGGTAGAAAAATCCTACAATAGAGAAAACATATTAACCAAAGTTATCTTATGGTGCTTTTCATAATACAAAGTTTGCTCTCATATAAAGTGACTAAGTAAAGACACTCCCACTTCCAATTGGCCAACCAAGACACTGAAAACCTAAAAAATCTAAAGAAGTAATGGCCTAGAAGCTCTCTCTCAGTCCTTTCCCATTCCCCTCCTCTAAGACTAAAGACAAGAATCAGTTATCACACATGAGGACATTGTTTAAAGACCTTATTCAGAAGAGCCCAAGATGATGTAATGGACAAATTTTGACTAGACGTGACAAAATTAGACAAGTTAGCCCTTCTTAACAAACATACAGAATCGTTTTTTTGTTTGGGAAAGTCTAAATAAGATCTTATTGTTTCTCTCACGCCAAACAAAATAAACAACTACTCTTTGTTCCAATTTAGCCATTGAAAACCTAAGAGAGTTGTCATTCTAGTCTCTTACAATCTTTTCATTATAGCTAACCCAACTTTGGTCTCCATAACTTAGGTTACATAAGTTTAAAACACTACTCCAAATGTATTAACTTTAGTTGCATTGAAAGAATAAATAATCAATACTTTCATCATGCAAATCACACAACACATATTTAGAGCTAGAACATGTTACATACCTTTGAAATTTATCAAGAGTGCTTAATCTCTTTTTTAGGGCAAGCCAGAGAATGATAACATGTCTAGGTAAGAATTTCTTTTGCCATATAAGATGATGTCATTCCATAACTTCTCTTTTGTTTCTAACCACATTCCAACCTGAATTAGTGGAGAAACACCATTTTTTTAGGGTTCCATATAATCCTATCTTCACAACCACCATGTTTAGTCATGCTAATGTTTTTTAGTTCCATTAAATCTCTAAACCTCTTAGACTCTAGCTATTTCCACTCCCCATTATCAATAACCTCTTTGGCTTGGGTATTCTTGTCTAATCTAGAATGAATGAAGATCATTTCTCCAAACTTAACACCTAAAGGCCTAAGAGGTATATCTGCTCTTAGTCACCAATAATGTAAGTGGTTTTATCAAGAATTACATTTATAATTTTAAAAAGCTTCTTCCACTACCAAGGGCAATCACTAGTGCTCTGTATGTTCTATATACTCTCACTATTGACTCTATTTTCCCTGACCTAATCAATCTAAACAGATTGACCATTAGTTTGAATGAGATTCCAAAGATGTTTCATAACTACAGCTTTGTTCCAATCCTTACTCAATCTAAGACCTAACCTACTCTTAGTTCAGGGTGGCAAAACTCTTTTGAAGCCATTTTAGCCTTTGCTCCTTTCCATAAGAAATCTCTAAGCTTGAAATCAATATCCTTAAGCACTTTGTCGCAAAAGAAAAAGTGAGACGCCCAAAAAATTTGAATATTGGAGAGGATAACCTTAATTAGCATAAGCCTACTAATATAGGACAAAAACTTGCTTTTCCATAAAGAAATCCAAGTCAAGATTTTACTCACCAATGGTTTACAATCCTCCTCAAAGAGTCTAAAAGAAACCAAGGGGACACCGACATACTTAAAAGGTATATTGCCAACATTAAATTCAAGAATATCAATTAGTTTTCTTTTCTCACTCTCATTCGCACCCGAGATAAATATATTACTTTTGTTTCTATTCGCCATCAATCCAAACCTTATCTCTCATCAAAGGCACGTTTGAAAGTCCTCAAAGACTTCTCCTTAGCCTTACAAAAAAGAATTACGTCATTAGCAAAACACAAGTGAGTAATCTTATTTTGCTTACACTTTTAATAGTATCTAAACTTATCTTTTTCTACCTCCTTTTCAACAATTCTCAAGAAAGCTTTCATAACAATCATAAAAAGGTACAAGGATATATGATAGCCTTGCATAGGGCCCTTGGAACTATTGAAAAATCCTTCAAGCTTTCTATTAATACACACAAAAAATCTAGGTATGGTAATGTATTTCTCAATCCGATGGATAAAGGAGGGATGAATACCAAGTTCCATTAGACATGTAATTTTAAAGCCTCAATTAACCATATCATAGGCCTCCATATGATCAACTTTAACCACACATATCTTCCAACTTGAGAGATTCTTGCTAAACTTATGAAACAGCTCACTGCAAAAAAGAATATTATCTCCTATTCTTTTGCCTACTATAAACATAACTTAGGCTCTATTCACACATGAGGCAAAGTCCTTTTTAAACAATTAGCCAAAATCTTTAAGATGCATTTGTAAATCGTATTGTTGTAGGCAATGGGTCTCAAGTCATTAGCATAAAAAAGGTTCTCACATTTGGGGATAGGAGCAAAGATCATACAGTTGACTTCTCTCAACAAAGTTTCATTGGCAGAGAAAAAATTTAAAGCATCTATTATATCTCTACCAACAATTTTCCATATTTTCTTAAAAAACAGAGCTCTAAAACCATTAAGACCAGAGGCTTTATTGTGATTCATCATAAACAAGGTATTTTTAATCTCTTAGCTTGTGACCTTTCTAACCATGTTCTAAGCCTCAAACCAAAGAATTCTGTTCTTGAAAATAAGCAGTTGGTCTTCAAGATTTTCACCCATGTCTTACTTGGAAAGGATGTTCTTAAAATGGTCAACCAAGATATCTCTGATTTGATGTTTCTCAAAAACCATAATTTCACTATCATTCATGATCTCTTTGGTGAAATTTTTGTTCCTTCTCCCTTTCACACACTTGAAAAACTGAGATATCATTCATAATTTCACACACTTGAAAAAATAGCTTGAGTTTCAGTCACCTTTTTTAACCCATTGTATCCTCGAATTCTACTTAAAAAATGATTACTCCATCCAACTTAATCTCTTATAAGCCCTAGAGAGAGCTTTTTCAACACTTATAAGGTTTTTCATCAACAAGATTATTAAGCAACTGAATCTGAAAGGTATCTAACTTTTCTTTAGTAAGCTTGAATCTCTCTAAATACACCAAAATTCCTCCTTGTTTAACTATTTTTGCATGTTTTTAATTGATTTAAGTTTTATCACAAGTCTAAACATAGGGTTACCCTTTATATCCTCTTTTCTCCTTATGGCATTAAAGTCTCCCATTATTGTCCACGAAAAGTTCCTAGTCCTAGAGCTAATCCTAATAATGTCCTTCCATAACTACCTTTTCTCTATGTAACTATTAGCCTTGTAAACAAATGTAACCTTTAGTTTATTACCTATAGGAGAGATCTCAACTTCGCAATGAATCTGTTGATGAGTCTTATCCATAACCCTTACCTTAAGACATAAGATCCACTAACATATTCTTAATAAACATCCCAATTTCCTTTTGCTTAATAGGGGCGTTCAAGCCCTTAATATTCCATGACCTAACTTAATCATTAATTTTGAGAGCTGCAAATTGAATCCCTTTTTTTTTTTACACTTTATTCTTATTACCTTTTTGGTTTTTCCTTCTTCCCTTAGTAATGACTTCCATCTCATCAACCATGATAGGTTTCCTAAAAGGTTTATTCTTTGATCGTTACCCTTTCTTATGTACTCTCATCTCTTTAGTTTTAATATTGCTACTATTATATCTAGCCGGTAACTTCCTAGACTAGAGTCCTTTTGCTCACCATTGGGATTTCTTCTAATGGTTTTATTCCTCTATGTCCCAATTTTGCACTCCTTTCTTATATGCCCAAACTATTGACACAAGTGGCATTTAATTGACCTCTGAGGATATTCCACCCTAAGCTCTTTAATTTTTCCATTAAGTAATTTAATTTCCATTGAGTCTGAGAATTCCTTGTCAATTTTTATTTCTATATTTATTCTGGCAAAGTCTAACCAAGACCCTTTGTTAATGACTATATCTGAGTGAAGTAGCCTATTAATTCCACTTGTTATTAGCCCTTGGGATTCTAAAACTCCAAGGGGATCCCAAAAATCCTAACCTATCCTGCCACCGGTTTTATCTCTTCTATAATCATAGTGATATTTCTTGTCTCTCTCTAAACAAAAAAATAGTTGACCTCTAATAAACTACGAGTCATTGTCAAGCTTTTTTTTTTTTAAATATTTAACTTCTTTGAATTACAGAATTACTAATCCTAGTCCATTAGAGGTAACCTTTATGAGACTTTGGTTACCTTCCATTCTATCAGTAAATTACTTAACAGTTGAAAATGGAGGCCTTTTCTTAAGAAAGAAACCTACTACATATGACTCCTATCTTTTAACTCCCTCAAACGACAAATCTTCAAAAAGTTTAACTAATATCTTTCCAACCTTACTTGAATTCAAGGAAGGGATAAATTCTAGGTTCAAAGACACATCTTTTCTAGAGAATAGCTTGTTCCAAGGAACCAACTTCACCTTATCAGCATTACTAGCCAAAACACTCAATGGCATATCCAAAGAATTGACAATGCTATCAATACCAACCTCACTCGATGAAGATAACATTTCAGCCATAGCCCTAATACACAACATCTGAAAGCACCATAAGAAACGAAGACAAAGAAACACACCACACATACGGCCATACACTACTAGATACCAAAATACCAATCACATATAGAGAACACACAAAATCACAAGCCAAAGCAATCGAAACAAATGATCAAAGAAAAACAAATGCAACCTAAAGATACCACAAGAAGAGATAGTAGGTAGGGAAGCAAGAAAAAGGAAAGAACTTACCAGGGACTCACTCAACTAAGCCAAGATAGGGGTGAATAGGGCCATACTCCATAAAGCAAGAAAGACAAGAGCAACATAGCAAGAGAAACACACAAAGTCAACACACTTAAATGAAGCACAAACCAAAAAAAAAAAAAAAAGGAAGAAGTTGCACACAAAAAAAGCATAGCCCAAAAGAAACACACCAAGAAAATAAGAAGGGGAGAAATGAGAAAGCTGCCATACATAGGGACGTATTGCACAACCACAAGGCTAGCTGACAAGAACACTCACCAAAACAGGACCAGTAGCTTATCAAACCTAAAGAGAGTAAGAGATAAGGAAAGGGTTGGTGAAGAAGGAGAAAGAAAGAAGGGAGGGAAATTTCTCACTTAACATTCTCTTTTACTATTGATTTAGGGATGTAAAATAATCACATTTTTGGGTCTTTGGTCTTGCAAATTTTTTTCTTGTGATTTTCATAGTTTTAGGCAATATGGTTTTACAACAATAATGTTACACGACAACCTGTTAAAGGGGTGGTTACATAACACCTTTATATGGTTAGGTAAGTCAACCTTTACACATCAACAAGTCAAAGGTTTATGACATGTTAGATGCAAAAAAGATTAGACCTTTCAACCCATTGACACAATTTCCTTTCCTCTTAAATTGAGTGCCAAAACCTTTTTTTTTTACCATTTTTATCTTTTTCTTCCATTACATCTCCTTAACCTAAGTCTCTTCTCTTTATATTTTGAAACCTCCTACCCTACTAAACCACATTTTCACCTAAACATCTAGTTGTAATTTCGTACATCATTTTAATAAGCTTGACTTTCCTTATTGAATCGTGAAGTGTGACCACTAGAAAATGGTAATTGTTAGATGATTCAGTCAAATAGAATCGAAACATGGTTATTTCTTGGGTTTCAACTCCATTTGGAGTAAAGAAAGTGACAAAGCCACCCTTTTAGCCTCTAACAAGTTTCCTTTAAAGGTTGATTGGGTTTTTTTTTTTTCTTTTCTATTTTTGACTTTTTCAAAGTCCTTTTTTCTTGAAAGGTTTTTTTTATGATTATGTTTACTTTGTATATTGACTACACTGTTTTGTCATAGTTGGGTTTGGAGTTTAGTTAATTTAAATTGCTTTAAAATCCTGAAAGACATAATCTTGTCTTTATTCATGATCCCTTAGGATATTTTAAATTGCTATTAAGCTTTTTAAATAGCTAGATTATATTTTTTTTGGTAAGTAAAAAAATATATATAACAAAAAGAAAATCAGACCAACACATGATTGAATGTAAGATTATGTTTTTAAATAGCAAGATTATGTTTTTTTTTTTTTGGCAAATAGGTTTATTTTGTGTTTAGAATTGATTGAATACAAAAGAAATGAGAGAAATTGGTGAACTTATGAGAGAGAAAATGGAGAAATCATAGCTAGGGTTTATGCTTTTACAAGAAAATGGGAAAAAAAAATCTAAGTTTTTTTTTATATACATGCAGGAATATGATCGTGTTACTCGACTAAATGGTCGTGTGACTATCTTATTTTTAAAAACCCTCTCAATTTTGCATGGTCATGTTAATGAAATCTAAACGATCATATTTTAGCAAAAATTCATAAAAAATTAAAATTTGAAATGCATGGTCATGTAATTTAACTGTGCAATGCAAATGATTGTTTATGTGACCAAAGGGTTATATCATCGTGCATAAGTTGGACACACAGTTGTATGTGACCAAAAAGTCATAGACTTGTATATTTTATGTAGAAATTTAGATTTCAAATGTAGAATTAAAATACCACAAGCTATAAAGGTTCGATATTTTGACCATTTGAGGTTTTTATTCTATGATTTCAAATGTCAATAGAAGTCAATACAAATTTGTATCAATTTGACCTGAATTCTAATTCAAAACCAAAAACATATTCATTTTTACACACCACATATCACTTATCACAATAACATAATCAAATAAGTTCACAACATAGCAAAACATATTCAAACGCACCAAAAAACTATATAAGCAAACAAGTGTCGCAAATAGCTTGCAATCTAGAAATAAATGTGCTAGGTACTTACTCATCTTATATCAATCATACCAAGCTCTCTCTTTATATATGCAAATCTCTTTATGTCAAGAGGCTTAGTGAAAATATCAGCAAGATGATGGCTAGTATCAATAAATTCTAGCATAATATCACATTTGCAAAATGACCGTCTAATGTCAAGATGCTTAGTGCATGAATACAATGTAGGATTTTTTAGAAGTTGTATGGTGCTAATGTTATCATAGTAAATACGAGTTTTATTCTTTTCAAAACCAAAGTCCAAAAGTTGTTGTCTTATCAAAAGAATTTGTGCACAACAATTGGTTATAGAAACGTATTCAACTTTCATAGTTGAAGTTATAACAGAATTTTTACTTTTTAGAAAACCATGAAACCAATATATTTCCTAAGAATTGATAAGTGCCACTAGTGTTTTTTTTAGTATTCAACATCTTTCAAAATTGACATCTAAAAAAACGTAAAATTTAAATATTAAGTTGTTAGGGTACCATTAACCAATAATAGGTTCCTTTAAGATATCTCAATATTGGTTTCATTATGTATAATGTGATTCCCTAGGATTTGTTTGAAAACGTGTATATAAACATGATATCGAGTCCAGATGCTATTAAAAATAATGAAGCTCTTATCATGCTTCTATATATTTTTGTATAAACACTTTTACCTCCTTAATCTATATCAAGCTATATGGAAGTGCTCATTGGGGTTGATTGCTTCTTGGCTATTTTATAAGTTGAACCTTTTGAGAAGGTCTTAAGTGTACTTTGATTAGTTTAGCAAGATTTTTTTCTTCATTTGTTTGATTTGAAATCTAAGGAAGTAATTTAGCTCTTCTATCATGCTTATTTCAAATTCACATTGCATTATCTTAGAAACTATCTATAAAGAGATTCATTAGTAGCACTAATGATAATGTCATCAACATAAATTTGAACAATTAAAATATCTTGCTTATACTTTCAATAAACAAGGTGGTATCCATATTTCCTTTACCATTTTCAATAAAAAAAAAGGTGCTTTATCTTTCATGCCAAACTTTAAAAGCTTGTTTCAAACTATAAAATGCTTTTCTAAGTTTGAAAACATGGTTTGGAAAGTTTGAAGTTTCAAAACTGAAAGGTGATATGAATTCATATCCACTCTTGTGTGTGAAATCGAAGGTGACTTTAACAATCAAGTTTTCGATGCCCACAATTTGTATGTCAAGCCTTCAAAAGTGCATTCTAGTCATCTATGCTCAGCAAATAAGACCAAATGTGCCTTTGAAAGTCATAATTCTAATTGTGCACAATAACACCAATACCTCATGGACTAGTGTTCATAATATTCCTCAAGGCCTTTAGATCATGTTTAGAATTCAAAAAATTAAAAAACGGCACACCAAAGATTCAAATTTTATCAAGTGGCTTCATATGAAACTAAGAAAAAAAATGAAGCTCAATTCAGATAAGAAACGAGTGAAAACAGGCCACACGAAAATTTCCCTTGCTTGGCACCGTGCTCTTGCCTTGCGAGCAGGTCACACGCACTCAAGTGAGCGCGCCTACATGCTGCCTTGCTATACACACAAGTGTGCGCTCACGCACATCTATGCGCACACCCAGCACCCTAACGCCCGCATATAATAGTAAACTAAACGATACCTACAAAACATTACACAAAACTTATTAACAAGCTTAATAAGTTATAGAATTAGAACATTCAATAAGAATACAAAAATAGAACCACAATAGCCATACAATTATGCAAAATGTAATCAATAAAAGAGAAGAATAATAAGATTATATACATGATATGCATTACATGACATGACATGCCAAAGTAGTTTTTTTAGAAAAAAAAAAAAAGGATCAAACGATCCTTATGCATCAACTTTTCAATATTAAGTCTGATATTTGGGTTAGTTATGAAGGGTGAATACAAGGAGACATTTATGACATTTTAACTTTTTGACTACGATTAGTTAGATTTTAGCTTATTAGTCCAAAAACTAGTATGGTAAGATATTTTAACTTACTGACACTTCGTTGGTCTAATTCAGATTACATGAGTAAAATATTGAATCCTTGTGTTTATTAGCCTGATTAGTATAACACGTATTTTTGGATACATAGAGATTTCAAAAATAGTTTTCATTCAGTATTTCAGTATTTTAGAATCTTCATATCCCAGTAGTAGTATTTTTAGAAAAAGATTTTCAGTAAACAGACCTAAGGGCAAACAACATGATTTCAACACATTTCATACGATGATACATATAGCATGACATGAATCAGAACATAGACAGTAAGATAAGAAAGAAGTTAATCATGAATAACATACAGTAAATAACAAAGAATAGTTACACGATATATGTCATATGTAGAAACATAAAAGAATTCAATTAATATCTAAAGAGAACTCCAAAGTACTTTAGATCTCAAAAATCAATTAAGAAATAGAACATAATAATGAATATCAAAAAGAGAACTCGGAGAGTAAGTGTATCAATTTAGATTCATTTTTTATACTAAGTCGTATATGTATACTCATATACATACTTATGACGAGGTATGAAGTAGAACTTAAATAGTGAGTTTAAGCAATAAGACAAGTTAGAGCATCATAAGTTATTAGACTAGTCAGGAACTTGGTTAGGTTCGTCAATTTAGCAACTAGCTAGTGATAGAGTAGATTATCGTCTACCTAATGGTAGAGATAAGAGATACTTACTGGGTGATTTCATCACTCATTTCTCTCAGCTTTCTTCTTTGCAGGTTATTGTTTTTGAGGAGCTAAGCTTGGAGCACGAGATGATTGGAGAGTGGGATATGGCTAGAGTGGGTTTTCACTCGAGTTTTCAATTTATATATGTATGTATATATGTATTTAGTTTTACAGATAACATGTTAGCTCGCATGTTTTTTATTGCTTATACATGAGATGTACAATATCATACATGTTTCTAATATTATTAAATATGGTTATACAGTATGAGTTTTCTTTAGGATACTGTACAATGAATTTCTAGTATCCCATCATCTTTCAATTTACAACTTCTGTGTGCATATTCTCCAGTTAAGTTAGTCAAAGTGAGACTTCTACTATATATTAAAAATATATATCAGTTTAAAAAAAAAAACCCTTATATTTGTACTATACAATAATATATAGTAACGGGTGTCACATTGTACCAAATTGTTAGTGAACAACTTTGACAAATAAGTTATGTCTTTACCTTTCAATAGGATCATTCAACATTATGTTAATTCCAATAGTATTATTGGTGCCTTATATTAGAGTATTACTAAGGCAATATATTTCTAGAATGACCACATACGTGCACATAGGGTTTTCATGGTCAATGATACATATTGATTCTATTATCATAGTTCTACCATCATAAGGACATTCATCTAATTACATAAATTTAAAAAAAAAATGATGAAGAAATGTCATTTTACCTATATAAACATATACAAGTTACAAACTATACTAATACGTCAATTGAATGATTGGTTTCATAGAAATTGTTACAATACTCTAGATATATTGTACAATGCAATATCTATTATTAATACAAATCGATACATTTTTTTAAAGAAATGAAAATATAGTGAGGGCATACATTAATAATTTTATAATTTTGAGAGATATTTATAATATTTTTTAAAATAATAAAATGATAATTAAAACTTCTAAGATCAATCTTATTATATAATATTATAAAACTATAAGAAAAATCCAACTACTCTTTTCAATCTAACCTTCTGTTTCGTGGCTAAAATTAACAGAGGCTTAACCTCAGAAAGGTTAAATTTCTGCATAAATATTCCTTCATTAATATTTACACTAGGAAAAAGGCCTGTTACTCACTCTCACTTTTCCCAATCCGATGGTGACTAATGAAATCCCAGCGGCAATTCTGGAAACATAGAAAAGGAAACTTAAGAAGGTGAACCCCTTCTATGTTATAAAATTAATGCTCATTTTAAATTCGAGCGCCACTACAGTGTCATGCATTGGGTAAAACATCAGCTTTATCAGAACTTTAAGCCTTTTTCATACTCTTTGAACTCTTCAACTATTAGGACTCTGCACAAAATACTCTCTAATATAACCGACCAATCTTATCATACCTTATTAAATTATATAATTGAAATCAATTTCAGGTGCCTCTATCAGAAGTGTAATAAGATGAATAAGTTAACATATTTCTATACACGAATCTATATAATATATGAGTTATCGTTCTCCTTTATATATTCGTTGTCAGATGGTTTAATATGAAATTTATTGTTTTTTTAAATCAACAAATCCTTTATATATTTAATCAAATCCCTTTTCATCTTATTAAAAATCCACTGGAATAAACATGTATCAAGATTCCAGAGGTGTGTGAAAAATCTGCTATTTTAAACTTGCAGGCATTATAACAGTCGTTGGTTTTGTTGCGGTTTAAGTAGACTTGGACATAACAATGTTAAATCAATCGCAGTCAAAGTCCAAACTCCATAAATCTGAACACTGAAGGAAAAGTGAGTCTGGGAATAATAAATGCTGGCTTAACTGCTACCTTTTATATTTATATATTATAAATTATAAATTTTAACCAAAATCAAATCCTTTCGCTTTCTTCACAGCCACTGAAAACAACAGACTAATGGGTCCTTCCTCTCTCTCAATTTGTTTTCCCATTCCGTCTTGTTCCTCTCAACCTTCTGTTTCTCTCCTACTGAGGACACAGATCATCCACCACCACCGCCAACCACCATTTATGATCTTCACCCTCTCTCTTCTTTCTTTTGTTCGTCCCCACATTAACTTTTTAACCTAATTATTATTCTCTCACTCTTTCACTTCTTGCCTAAAAGAGATACTTTCATGAACCATTATGACTGCATTTAGATACCTTCTTTACCCTACTTACACTCTTCTCTTAATTACAGTTCTCCATCTTCTTTTCTCTCCTGTCCCTCCAAGGGTAAGGTCTTATAATGCTCTTGCACGTATAGTGTACATTATTTTTGCTTGTTAAAGCATTCATTTGGATGATGTTGTGCAGGACTTGCTATTTGAAGAGAAAACGAGGTTGGGTTCAATTCCACCTAGTTGCTACAATAAGTGTAACCAGTGTCACCCCTGCATGGCGGTTCAGGTGCCGACTCTACGGGGACAGAAACTAGCCCAGGCAGGCCGTCCCCTAGAGTTTTTTGACCCAGCATCATCTCTTTTGGATAACGAGTACTCAAATTACAAGCCTCTGGGTTGGAAATGTGGCTGTAAAGGCCGCTTTTACAATCCTTAAACTCATATTTCAGATCAAAAAATGGTAATGGATTTTCAATCTCTTTACAGATTGGTTTATTTGGTAGCTCGACATGAACCATTATCTAAACTTAGAATATTTTTTTCTTACTTTTTAGTATTTTAAATTTAGTGTAATAGAGACCCTCGGATTCCATGTGACACCTTAATGTTGTCAGAATCGACTTGCTGATATACAGGGTGAAGTTTTATACAATATTGTACAGACTCTTTGTAAAAGAGCTTTCAATTTCTTGATATTATTCTTGTATCCACTCTTAGGCAGGAATTTTATGCTAATTTGTTTGTTGTGCAGCTAACATTTATCTAAATCGAACTTTAATTTAAAATCCATTTTTACATAAGATAGTAAGTACACAACAAAAAATAAAAGAAACAAAAAGTTTTATATGATTAGATTACAAACATAGTCTACATTTATGGATTGTGTCTAGTAATTTTATATCTAGTAAGCCCAAAGAAATGTCAATAATTAGGAATTTTATTTAAATATGATAGCTCACAATTTTACTCAACTAACTTTTATCCGCTCGGTTTAAACATGTATATGGTTCAAACATTCTAATTAGGATGCGGTTCAAGATGACTTAAAAACTCTTTATAGCGAAATCTCTTTGGGTATTAATGCTGAAATATCTTCAATCTTCATACCATAAATGTGTCCCATCGAATGATAAATATGCCAAAAGAAACTTAAGACAAAGCGAAGGTAACAAAACTCAATACGAAGAAAGAACCAAGAATTAGAAAAACCGTCATATGAAAAATGAAATATTCAAGTCCTATTGAAGGAAAGAAAGCAAGGTCATTAAAATAATCAACTCCAATTTCAAAATACTAACCTTCACGTCTACAAAAATAACACAACTATCAATTTTTATAATTAAATCAAATAACATCAAGTATCAATGTTAAATAAATAAGATTAAAAATAATATCATATCAAAATAATGTTATATTAAAATATGAAGATCAAAATAATATCATATTGATGTCATATCTAAATATAATGATCAATATATTGTCATATTTAGAGAATGTGATTCGTATTTTAAATTATGATTACATAATGCAACATACATGCATGCAACATTGTAGTGACACATGCTAAGAAATATGATCATAATGGTTCATGGTTTGCCAAATATATTCACATAAGAAGTTTGTACTAAAACTAAAGCATCAACTTTCACTAAAACAAATAAATAAATCAAAATTCAAATGGACGACGAATCAGGTTCAACAAAACATGGTAATTAAATTTCACATACAATAAGAATGAAGATGAAACACGAAACCTGCAGTACACATAAGAAGTTTATCATGATATTAGCCACAAAGGAGCTTGTATCACACACTAGTGCAGGAAACGGTTTTAGCGGCATTTTCTTAAGTTTTTATCGATGTTTCAAAATGTTGTAATTGGGTTTACCAGCGTTTGGTGAAATGTCAATAAAGGTTTTACCAGCGTTTGTTGAAAACATCGGTAAAACCTCAAATAAACACCGATAAAACTTCGGTCTACAGTAGCGTTTATTTAGGGTTTTACCGACGTTTCAAAACACCGATAAAACCCCGATTGTTGCCAACCTTTTTTCCCGATCGTTTTTTCACACGCGTGTTTTCGACGGTATTGAGGAGATATAACGACTTTTTTTTTTCCACCATAACTAGTACTAGCGTTTTTTAAATTTGCGGCATTTTTCCCTGGTTTTCAACAGTATTTTTCGATGGATTTTAGCAGTATTTTAAGGGTTTTAACGGCATTTTTTGGGGTTTTTTTTTGTTTTTAGCTGCATTTCTACTGCAGTATGTCGCTTTACGCTTTTTATTTTCTATTAATTATATTCATTATACTTTTCTTGTAAACAATAAGCAATCTAATATGTAATACAATAAATTTTGGCAAAACTCAAAAAAAAAAAATTTACAACAATATAATGTCTACAACCACATACAAGAAAACACACGAATTCATTACTAAAATATTTGATAGAAGTATTATCAGAATACTTAATATAAACATATATAATAGTCAATCACTATATAAAGTCAAAACTTTTACATTAATTATTGTGAAACTTGTTTGAAGAATTGGAGCCAAAACTCTGACATTATGCCTTATGAAAAAATTGAAAGATGTAAGAAGAATGAAACACAAAAATAACAGACAATGTTCATGAATGGTCACTCAATGTAAAATAAATCACAAAAGTAAAGTTAGCTAGATAATACTGAATTGCAACACCAAAAGAAACGACAAATATATGAATTATATAATTAACAATTATGTAGTGTGCAAATAGATGTTTCAACAATGTATGATTACAAATATAAAATATCCCAATGTCAAATTCAAAAAGGAGAATTCAATCCAGTTGTATTATCCACAAAGATCCAACCTAACAACAACATATTCATTCCAACCACAAGAATGAAAATTTAGTTGTATGCTTCAAACAGATGCAAGCATAATAATAAATAACTGAGAAATGAATACAATTAGCAAAAAATAATTATGATGATAAAACCTAGGTCTCAAGACAATTATACATGTTTCACTCTAGAAAAGACATTGTTAAAGGCCAACAAAATGGAATATACTAACAAAATGTAATGAGGTATACATAATGTGGCTGCTTGAGAAATCCCTTCACAGGAATTCTCAAAACCAAACCAAATGCTAGATATTACCAGATATTATAGTAAGAAGGTATGCCTAAATTTTATGATTGTGAACAACTTGAAGAACATGCATACAAATGGTAATACTCTAATAATAGCTCAAAGCTTAAAACACCAACTTATTGTTTTAGCATTAAGACAATTATACATGTTAACAGCTTGATGAAGACAAATAAGGAACTCAAATTGATTCAAAATGACCAAACAACACAATAACCATTAGAAATTTGTTTCTAACAAAGTGCGTTACTAAACTTCTCTAATAAGAGTTCATGAGAATACACGACTAATTAAGTTGGATAAAACCACATGGATTTCAAACAATAAATAATTTCAACACTTCATATCCATATACAAACCAACTCTTTAATCGGCTAGATTTTTCTCAATACGCATTTCTAATAGATAGAAAAAATTTCATCAAAACATAAATACAAACTTACTAGTTTTCATATGAAGAGTGATGGCTACTTGATGGATGAAATACCTATGACACACAAATGAACAAACCATATATATTAATTTTGAATTAGTTACTTTATTTGAAGAAATTTTTTATATAAAATATCTTATATACGTTACCTCTCTACTAAGTTGTCAGTCATTTGTAGATGGTGGTATGCCCAATGATGCACAAATCTTGGATAATTGAGATTGAACTGCGTTCATATTATTATTATAATCGTAGTGTTTTCAGTTCTCTTCCAATTCTTTCATTCTTTCATTAGTATCGTTATTCACACTTAAAGGGTCGTCTGATTGGTGATACGATGATGCCAATGCCCTGTACATGTTAGGAGTAGGACCTAATCCTAATCCACGCACCCGACCATGTCTTTCTGGTCTCATTACTTGAGCATATGCATTATCATCCATCTCAGGAAGACTTGTATTTGATTCTTGGATAGAACTCTGTAACTCATTTATCCTCTCTTAGATGAGTTCCTAAACCTATTATAAAAAGTAATGTCTTATTAATTTCATTTGTCATAACCACAAATAAAGTAACAGATCTTGATTTGATGAATAATAACATATCATAATCGTGATTAATAATAAAATGTCATAAATTTCAATAATATGTTATCCTTTACCAATTGCAACTGAGGTGTTCTCCCGATCTTGATTGGATGCTTCAATGCTTTGGGAGGATTACCCCTCAAAGATTGTTCGTAAATTTTTCTTTCTCGGCATTTTCAAGCTGTAATCTGCAAAGAAAGTTCTCATTATTTATAAATTCATATGCAAATATACAACATATATATAGAGATATATATATATATATATATATATATATATATATATATAAATAATATATAAAAGGTTACCATCTAGATGAAAAAAAATCAATGCAAATGTCCAAATGCTTCTTCCCAAGTAAAATTTTAACCCGTAACATCATTGTCCTATTCAAGTTAAAAGTACATCACCTAAAATAAGCCATTTATATCAATTCTAACCAAAACAAAAACTGGGTCATTTTTTGTCTTCTTTCATCTAACTTTTGAAATCTTATAATTGAACTATCATCAATCCTTTATTCACGCATTATCATGTCATGTCATAAACTTTGGAAGTTTCGTGACATGAATAATCTTTAAAGTATTGATTTGATGAGAAAATATCACAACACTTTTGAAGGAATTTGTTTTTTCTTAACCAAATTAGAATTTCCTATGTCAATGCATGAATCAATCTCAGAATTTCTCCACCGAGACGCCCCACAAACTGAGCATACCTCATCAGAAGCTTTTTGTTTCCAAAATAGCATACAATCGTTATGACAAGCATGAATTTTAACATATTTAAGTTCTAAGGTATTGATAATATTTCTAGATTCATGAAAAGCGTTTAGTAGTGCCTCACCTTTTAGAAAAACATCTTTTAAAAGCTTAATTAAAGCAACAACCGATTCGTTAGACCAACCATAACGATATTTTAAATTATAGAAATGCAAAATGAAGGATAGTTTAGTAAAATTCTCACACTCTAGATATAATTCTTCCTTAGCATTTTTGTTAATTTCCTTACATCTCCCCTATGTCCAAGAAAGTGGTCCATATTTTCATTCATTACAGTATCGTTGATATTAGGCTTCATTGCATCTTTGATATGCATACAAGTATCCAAATGTTGTCTAGATATCCCAAAAACATCATGTAATATTTCTATCATTTCATTATCTATAGTCATTTCTTTCTGTACTTTGACACCTGGGGTAGACTCCTATGTGACAATAGATTCACCGTAACAATACCAAGTGGTATACCTAACCATAAAACTATAAACCACTAAATGATCATCTAGTTCTATTTGATTTTTGTAGTAGTAATTAACACACTTTTTACAAGGACATGAAACCTTGTCTGTACTTGATTTACCTTTAAATGCAAATTCAAAGAAGCTATTCAACCTCTCTAAAAATTCTACAGTAACTGTATCAAAACTCATCCACCTCCTACACTTGTGAGTATCAATAACAACGTCTTGATAAATAATTAAATAGTTAAAATTATATCCAATGAAAAAACCAGATCAATCCTACCATGTAATATTTATTAGTTATATTGACATCCAAATATTCATCTGTTAACTATAATAATAAAATAATCTGGTAACTAGAATTTGTAATAAATAAAAATATAAAATATTTGTTAAACAGTATTAAATATTTAATATAAAATATTTTAAACAAAAGGTTATATTAAAAATAAAATTAAAAGTTTTTAAAATTAAGAAAATAATAGTCATCATCAGAAAGAAAAACAAAAGTACACTTTATTAAAATGTTAATAAAATTTAATGAAAAATATTTGACAAATGGGTATTTAAATTTTCCGAAATTTGATACATATTTATTTGCCTTTGAGTTAAGCCAACACATTAATTATTTAATTTAATCAAGAATATTAACTTGATAAGCTGATTTTAGTCATACAATATAATATAATAAGATAGAAATTATTATATATATATATATATATATATATATATATAAAAGATAATCTAAAGTGAAATTTTTTTAAATCAAGTGAATTGTTTTTTATTTTCACCCTAAGATAAACTAAAAGCTACTATATAAAACATACTATTTTCAAAAATTCAATAATAAAATGTGAGTTTGGTTTTTTATTTCTAATTTAAGAGTTATCAATAATAAAAATGTGAATGTCTATAATATTAAAATTATTTAATTAGTTAATTACTCAAATTAATCAAGAATATTAACCTAATATTAATTATTTAATTTCCAAAAATTCAATATTAATTATTTAATTTAATCAATAATATTAACCTAATCATAGAAACATATAACATAAACTAAAGTGAATTTTTTTTAATTCCTATTTAAGAGTTTCCATGATTTGCTTAATTTAAATTATCTAAGAATATTAGGATTTCAATTTAAAAATATGGGCCAAAGGACTATTTCCCACCCATAGTTTGAGGCGGGGATAAACTACCACCCCCAAGATTTCAAAAATCCAGTCTCTCATCCTTGTAAGGATTTTTTTATAATTTTTCTACTAAAATGACTAAACTTCCCTTTTAAAAATTAAAAATTTATAATAAAATTATAAAATAATTTTTAAATATAAATATTTTTAAAAAAATTAAAAAATATATTTAAAAAATTTTTAAAATTAAAAAATTGAAACAGCCGACGACGGTGGCCTCCCATAATAGAACCAGGTGACCATTTCTGGCTGCCTAG
The DNA here is from genome assembly GCA_026122585.1 of Anacardium occidentale. NCBI lineage: Eukaryota > Viridiplantae > Streptophyta > Magnoliopsida > Sapindales > Anacardiaceae > Anacardium > Anacardium occidentale. The sequence goes on from JAJEJH010001345.1 coordinate 29,690, forward strand.
TTCATGGGGAGGCCAGATCTAGCCTTCCCGTTCGGTGGAGGTGACCAGATTTGGCCTCCGACAAAATTAGGAGCCGAAAACGACTGTAAAGGGTCGGTCTTGGCCCCACTGG
>JAJEJH010001346.1:0-20516 GCA_026122585.1 Anacardium occidentale
CAAATATATCTTTATACTTAATTAATCTATGGTTTATATTCACATAATTTTTATGCAATGTCACCTCTTAGTCTTAATCACACAGCAAAAATCCTATTAAAATTTGACCACATTTCTAGTAGACATTAAGTTCAGAACACAAACTCATAATGAAATAACATCTTGTTAAATACAATAAAAAAGCATTACAAATCCATGAATTAGCTAGCCTTAGTCTTAGCAAACATGATTTAGTTCCTCATTAAGCAAAAATAAACATTTAGATTCAAGTAAAACATAATGGAGAATAAGCATAAAACCTGATGAATTTTTGAATCTTTTATTGAAATCTTCTAAAAAATTATCTCCTAATTACAATCCACTTTGTTTTCACTTGAATCTTCAAAGTGAAAAAAAAATCTCTCAAATTTGTATAAAAATCTTCTAAAGTTTGTCCTAAGGTAGCCCTCTCTTTTTATACAAGTATAAAACAGATATATATATATACTAGGGTTAGGAAATAAGTCCTAAAAAATATGGATTTCTACTGCATGATGTTAGGCCATGGTGTTATGCCATGACACTGAGTTTCTACTACTTTCACATGTTTCAATGTTAAGGTGTCATGCTGCAACACTAAGTTTCTTGATTTTTATTGCGTCTGGCACTGTGGTGCTACACTGTGGTATAAAGCTTCTACAATCTAAATTCTTGGTTTGTAGCCTATGATGTCTAGTTTCATTTGGATTTTGAATCACCTTATTTAGACTTTGGAATCTCAAGTTATGACCATTTTAATCCTTAATGGTTAGACACCAAATTTCACTGAAAAGATCTGAATTTACGGTAACGGTTGAGGGCCTAAGCAAACTTGGAGTTTTCCTCATAAAGCTTAAACTTATTAAAAATCCTTATTTTCTTACTATGGTACAAAATTCTCTCATTCCCTTCTTATGCTTTGGTCGCTTATTCTTGCTTGGACTAAATTCAAACCACTGACTACTCTTTCATAAGTGTCTTTTTGGCTTCATATTCATTAAATTCACATCAAAACCAACATTTCCTATAAAACCAAATATGAAAACCCATGATCCCTAAATATGCACATAATAAAGGGTATAATGGTCAAATCACCCTCTGAAACTTTATAAAATGATCACAGAATTATATATACAATTGACACTTATCTGCATTAACTAACAATTCAATACATAGATATCATACTTTATCGTAACATTCATATGACATTTAACAAAAATATGCATTCATGTCATGTAATTACTCATACATTGTAAAAACTATACAACTTGAAAATATTTCCTTTCCTTAAAACCATTTTTAGTATGTCAATTGAACTCGCTAATGCATGGGATAAGAAACATACTTATTAAGCTAAACATTCTTTCATTCAGTTCTATAATATTTCCATTTACAGTGCAATATACACGACATTTATAACATTTGCATAAAGCTCATAGGCTTTCTTAACATTAGCCATTCATAAAATTTTAACATTTCCTTTCCATAATAACATGTCATGTATACATATCCCATGACTATATATTTGTCTCTTTAACATTTTGGGACATAATCCCCAACATTATGCAATAATGCATTATTTTCATTTATAAATAGACATACAATGGATTTGATGTGACATGCATAGATATGCCTTCAACTTTCCCCAACGTGAACCATAAACTATGCCAATATAGCGATTCATCATCATTTCATAACAAATCTTAGACATAATGTATAGGCATAAACATTTACATGCTTGTTCATATGACATATCATGTATAATTGCACCCCATCATAATTGTAAGTCATTTTAAGCACGTGCATAAACACATTACATTCATAATACTTAAGTGACTTATGAAACCAATATACAAAATAATGTGCACATGTCATGATCCTTATTCTTATCTTTAACTTTAATCTTAGCTGTCTGATCAAATTTTTTTAAGCCACTTCTTTATCTTTGTCATCACTTTAAAAGACTCTTGGTTCTTTCTTTTTATATGAATTCCTTTAAACATGGCTATTGCATTTAAATGATTAAAGCTAACATAAGAAATAAAATTCCATTACATAACTATTTATTTACTCATAACATATACATAGACATATCATATTTCGTAGTCTTATACAGATTCATTTTTCATGCTAATCATTCTCATAATATGTTTCCATGCCTAAATTTATAATCCATAAGTCAATTTTCATTCTTCACATATTTACATATGGTCGTAAAGCCTCTCTCTGAATGCATTATATCATATATGGCTCTTATAAAACTTCAAGATTTTTTCTTGTCAATTTGGACATGTTAGACTATATAGTTGTAACTTTTCCCTATACACTGGATTGAGGTAATTCTTGTGGCTATAAAAACCTAAGACACAAGGCTACATTTCTTGTGTTAAAGTCTTATTATGGATTAGTTGTTTGACATGTCTAATTTTAGCCAAGATTCATAGGTTTCAAAGCAAAGCAATCTATTTTATATAGTTCTCATTAAATTCAACATAACTTTGGCTAAACAACTCATACAAACTTGATTCATGAGGTGTTGGAAAGCTGAGGGATTTTACTACAAACGTTTTGTTTTGTTGTTAAGTTAATTTGGCCTAGATTATAGCAATATTTTGATTAAAACCCTACTACAAGTATACAAGAGAGAAAGTTGTATAACAATAAATCATCACTTTGTCTATTCCATAACCAAGGCATGTCCAATACATAAAATAAGCTTCACATCTCTAAATCTGTTTAAGAGTTTTTATAGAAAATAATACAAATCCTAATTATTTCCGCCCTTATACCTATATTTACACAAATGACATGAGAATCAATTTTTTCTATCTATTTCACATAAACTTGGGATTTTAAATTGAAGCTCAAATGATTAAAACTTTGTTCTTTTTCAAAGATTTGCTTGATTCCCTATGAAAGGTTGAGATAGAATGCTTGATTTTTGTATTCTAATAGAGGAAATGTGAATTAAAGAAGAAAGTGAGATATAATCTATAGGTTGGATGAATTTTCCATTATATAACACATAACTATGTTATTTTTGTTAACTAAAAGTTGAATAGTCCATAAAAATAAAGAAAAAAGGGTTATAAGGCATATATATATATCACATTGGGGTGTTTTAGTCTTCTTCCCATGAAACATCCTAATCAACTCATTTAATAAGCATTAATTCGTCTATGACTCACCCATTTCACTTTAATAACTAGGCTTGTCCATTAGACAAATGACTAATTTACCTTTAGCATAGGAATATGGACAACTTGATTCATGTAAATTTTTGTGAAAAGACTAAGTTACTTTAGTTATCTTTTGTGCTGTTAAACACCATTCACTTCTTTTGTGACTATTTTTACCCTGTTTTCTCAGAAATTTCATTGCCCGCCCTTACTTCGATTCATGGTTCATGTATTGTCATTTATTTGAAATAACCATTTTTTCTTTTTATACAAAAAGTCCACTTAAGGATAGAATTTCATACCTGATGTCATTAGAATGACTAAGTTGGATTTACAATAATGGTAAAAAAATATATGTGCTCATTTAAAAATCGTAAGTGAACATCCTAAAGCTGAAAGTGGACAATCATAAACAATCATGTCTACATACAGGACCAAGTGATTCCCGTACCATGTTCTATGAGTAGAAATAGAGAAAAAATAATCAAACAAAAATATACACAATAAACTGAGATTGTAGTATCCCTTTAAGAAAGTTTACCTATTACTTTAGTTTTATCAACATTTTATCTGCTAGGAAGACTTGTGGTTGATCAGATGAACCATAATGTTTAGAAGCTAATTTCATAGCCATTAAAAGGGTATGTTTAATCTAGGAGTCTAACTTGGTTGCTTGGATTGTATGTTTAGATGATAACTTTTGATAGATTATTTGGTAATCTATGCAAATTTTTGTCTATGTGTAATCCTCCAAAAAGAGTCGATCCCTCTATTATGTTTCATTTCTTTATATAGGGACACATTGTAAACATCAGTCATAGGTTGTGGTCTATAGATAGAGTCGAGTTAGATGGGTTTGCTAAGAATGCCTTAGCTATCATTTGCTAATTAGTACTTGTAGATAGAGATGTATTATGCATGCATGCTAATCTCAATTGGGGTTCAACGAAGATGCTTCACTCACTCATTTATACACCAATTGGGTTCTACCTATGTATAACATGAAATAGGCTTTTAGAAGTGCTCTACAAGCCCTAATGGTATAGGAGATTCGGTTTACTTCCTAAAACCACTCATTTGGCCACCTATGGCCCCTAGTTAAACATCTAAGAGTCTTGTACAAAGCCCACAGGTTATCATCAATGGAAGAAAACCCCGATTGGGTCAAAATGGGTTATTTACACTTCCAAACACATACGAATCCATTTACGCTTATTTAAGTCAGTCGAACCTTGAATCTTGCTTAGCTTGGGGCACATCACTAAGCCTATCGATAAGAAAATCTCATTTGAAAACCTATTGATTATCATCATTGAGAAAAACTCAATTGGGTTAAAACTAAGTGTCTATAATGGTCATGTTTTAGCAAGTTTAACTCTCACCATGTATTTTGCTTTGATACATGTCCTCCATGCAAAACAATCATATTGGTAGTCTTTTCCCACTTTTTCTTTCCTTAGCATGTATAATTGTGCATATCTTGGCTACATAATCGTATAGCTATAAACAAGCACTATACGAGCATGCATCTTAGGATTCTATGATCATGCATGCGCACTGCTCAAATTGGACATTTTTTTCTAATTATTCTTTCTAAATTTCTTAATTCTATTAGTCCAAGATTACTTAAAAACACTAGTTATCATTAATTATCATCAATGATCATAATTCACTCATCAAGATAACCAATTTCATCATAAAACCTTGCATAAGTTAATCTTTATCTCTTAACACATAACCAACATAATTTTAATCTATAAACCTCCTTAAGCCTCAAAGCATGCATTAACTCATGTTATTTCATCACATAAATCATCAAAGAATCAACATAGTAATTGAATTCATCATTACCAAATCTAAATCATGCAAATTCATCCTAAAAATGTCCTTAGAAAATTAGAATTTTTAACTTACCTTTGTTTGTAAACAGGCTCTCTCTCTCTCTTCATCAAACTTAGGCACGATTTAACTTACCTTTGTTTGTAAACAGGCTCTCTCTCTCTCTTCATCAAACTTAGGCACGATAGATCACTAATGCGGTTTTTACTTTGAAAGGCTCTTGGAAAAATTTGCTCAAATGGAGAGATTTGAGAGAATGTGATTTTATGAAAAAAATCACAAAACACAACACTTTATATAGATACTGAAATGGTTACATACATATTCGTGCATCTAACTCTTAATTGTTTCATCTGTACATATGGACCAGTCAAGGCTTAACACATGGATAGTCATGTATGGGCTTCACACACCTATGCTTAGACAAAAAAGTTACTATTTTACCCTTTCTAAGTCAATTCTAAGCTGTTTACAAAAAAAAAAAAAAAATCAATTCTAAGCTCTCGATCGAAGCCTGGGTCCAATAAATGACTATAATACTCTTAAATGTATCTACAAGTGTTATAGCATGTAACATGCATGACCGTGCATCAATTTTTTTTTATATATATATATAAGCATGCAAAATTTCTTCATTCAAGACTTTTCCCATTTACCTTAGTGCATGCCTATGCATCAGGCTACCCATCTCATACATTATTACATCTTAGTAGATAGAATAAGAATTATAGCCTTCCTAAGTTGTTTTTTGTATGGATTACCTGAGTGTCACCTTAAGAAGATTGGATCACAAACTAGCTTTGTCATGTCACCATGAAAGATTGGGATAGCGATAAAGACTAGTATAGGTTATCAAAACACCCTATGTTTGTTATAACATGCTTGGTGTACACTTTTAGGAACAATGATGATTCAGGTTTTGGGGAGCAGTTGGACTCTGTATGAGTTCTAATATTTAAATTATATAGGTATTCCATCGCTACTGCCCTTCCAATGGGCCAAGCATACCCCGACAAAGTGCTCATTCATATCAATATGTCACTCGATACAATTTCATTGATATTTTCTTAGTATTTAGTAGCTAAATACAATTCTCAAGGAGAGGTTGGTAAAGAGCAACCCACCTCCAATACTTCTTGCTAACATTCCCTAATTTTATTGAAGCAAATACCAAATTAAAAAAAAATAAAAAGTCCTGAAGAGCTCTACCAACCCCTTTTTTCTTAACATAGAGTATAGTAGTTGAACTTATCTTCCTCCATGTTCGTCTATAATTGATTATTGATAATTATTAATTTAATTTTATGTTCCAAAAGTCAATTAATAAGTTAAACAACTTCAACCCATTAAAGAGAAATTACAAGCATCATTGTTCAACCAACACGTAAATTTGCATGCATCATAGGAGAAGTAATAATAATTTTTTTATTTGGTATTAGTTAAATTTTTAATGAATTTCTGTTCCCGTTATCAAAAAGGCAATGGCAACTCTACCTGTTGTTCATCAAAAGCCATGTGTAATTGTTTTCAATAAAATATGAATTATTACAACGATTATTTATTAGTTGAACTTGATACGTATAGATCTAGTGGAGAATCCTGTTCCATGAACTTGTTCTTAACCTCATGAGATGCCATGCCACGTAGCAAAATTATGATCATTTTTTCAAATACATAAATGTCGAATTTAATTATATATCATTAGGTGAACATTATTATTATTTTAGTGATCAATCAAAGAACAATAAGAGATAAACTTATTAATGCTAGTTAATAACCTAATTTATAAATATAAAAAGGATACCAACCTATAATCTCATTCTAAACTAAGCAAAGATTCTTGTGTTCTGGAAAAATTTAACCAAAAGAGAGCCCACCAACAACAATGAAATCACTACATGTATAAATTTATGATAAATAATTTTAAATTAAAAATAATTTAAGTAAATTAGTATCATATAATTTACTAATTACTCCATTTTTATGCACTCTAACTATGTCAAAATTCAATTTTAATTAAAAGTATTGAAACAATATTTCTCGGTGATGAGTAAACTGAAATTCCCAAATGGTAATTAGTAAGAATAAAACATCAGCTTTCGTGGGGTGATCATATTAAATCAATTATACAGATCAACCCTATTATTATATGGCTCAAAATAAACGACAAAAAATAATATAGGAAAATATTTAAATTTTATTAAGTTAATTTGTCATATCTAGGATGGGTTCCATCATGGACAACTTCACAAGCTCAACAACAGCATAGTCATCTATTCCATTAATCTAATTCAAAAGAGTAGCATTAGGTCACCATCCAAAGGGTGGTCATATAATTTTTGAATTGATAAGGATCCTAGGCCATTTTTTCTTTTTAATTAGGCTTTATTTAAAAATTTTAATTAGTTAGATTAAAATTATGCTTTAAAATTAATATATAAATTAAATCACAACCCATTTCAATAATTTTTAAGATTATTTGTTTGAGATCAGAAGAGGACTAGATTTCCAATTTTGATTACTTTGAATTCAATCTCATAATTAATCAATAGTCTTATATAAGAAAAACAAATAAATTTTTTGATGTATCAATCAAGGATACAATAGTATTTCTTGCTAGCAACTTTGCCGACTATTTAGTCATATCAATCAATATCAATCGATAAGTTACTTGTCCCATATATCATTTCCCATCCAAATAAAATTTTATCTAACTAATAAATTAGTTTAAAATTTTAATTCGTCATAAGAAACTATAATGCAAAAACTACACTCCAAATAAGTACTATGAAATTTTAAGAGACACTGTAATTCAAATATTTCTATTTTATTAGCGTAAAAGAATTTAAAAAACTTTTGGGAGGATTTTTTTAGCCAATAAAGAAACAGAAATCATAACCTTTTTTAGCTGTTAAGAATTTTGCATAAAAAGTTGAGTGTGAATAGAGCCCTCTAAGATCAATAATTCATTGCAGAAATCCCGTTACTAATTATTTGACTCGTGAATGATTAAATAATGAGACACCCGACCCAATATTTTCCTCCACTTAACATTTTCCAAGAATTTCCAACTTAGCCAAACCTTTTTTTGGTTGGAATTTGCTCAATCATTGGAGGGAAAATGTGTGTACAGCAAACCTCTCATCCCAGCTTTACCTTTCTACATCTTAGGGGTTGAAGATCTTGAGCGTTGTAATTATGTGATACTTGTAGAGTAAATTGGTGATCATGAGAATATTATAACTTCTTATCATATCTAAATTACTAGTCTTAATTAATAACTTCAAGTAGAGGTTGATTTTGAGGGGTGATTGAAATGGATGTATCACATTCATATTCAAGATCCTCAAATCCCCAAAACTCTTGTTGATCTTCCTCTTCCTCAGGCATTTTCCACCTGTCTTTATCTATCTCTTCTTCAGTCATCACCTCCAGTACCTGTCAATTCACAGAAATTGACAGTATCAACTTCAAGGTTTTTAATTGGAGTAAAGAATGGCTTGGCTCGCCATGCAGATCACCATGAGAAAATAAACATTACACTTAACATACACCTAAGTCCTTTAATACTTCACCTAGCAGTAAAATTTTGATCTGACGAAAGTAGTTATATTGTAATTTAGCTTTATGTGATTCATAAGCGGGAAATGAGGACCACAGGGCGCCAGGTCAATTAATTTTATAGTTTTTCATGAACCCACCCTTTTTCGGATAGACGTATCTATCAAGTATCAACACTCTGGCGGGTAATATAATAACTTCTTAATTTTCATGTATCATATTCTAATCTTCTGATCACATGGGAGGATTATACTTTACTATCTAATTCAGCCTAAAGATTCACGTTAACGTCCTTGACTTATTCATGAATTGCGTGAAAAATAACTCAAAATGAACGGCCAACAACATGAGGAAAAATTACCAAATCTGAGTTTCCATGTTGCAGTCCCAGGACCAAACCAGTGAAAATGATATGCCAAGTCATAGCAAGCAAACAACCAAATTGAGAAAAAAAAAATTAACATGTTAATCAGACAGTCAACTGAAAGATATCTATTTTATTATGTAATGATCCTCATCATCAAACAGTTTAGTCTGCGTAAATAAAAGGTAATGCATTTGAATCTTTTCCATGGGAGAATAAAAAAAATCACTTGAAACGTAAGCAAATTATCTGTCATAAAATACAGGTTGGTATTTTTTTGGAGCAAAAACCTGAGTAAATAAAAGTTTATGAGTTGGGGATCTCGATAAGTTTAGAAAAAATGTATATCGATAACAAAATCATTTCATGGTAGTCATTCTTATAGACATCTTGCTTCTTTTTTTGAAATCCAGATCTGCATTCATGCAGTCAAATTAGGATTTTTGCAGTCAAAAATTTTGTTTGATATGATATGAAAATTCTTGTAATAGGGTATTTTTTCCGTGTACCTCACTCATGGTAGGACGCCACGTGGGGGATGCACGGATGCAGAGAGATGCTGCAAAGGCAAGCCTATTAAGCTGTGCAACATCATGGGTCCCTTGCAGCCTTGGATCCACCAGCTTGTCATGTTCTCCTTGGTTCAGAATTGGTTTGGCCTGTTTGATTCAATAATTAACAACTATTAAAAGCTGCCCAATACTTCTAACTTTCACCAAGTCTTGTTTGCTTAATTCTACAAGAAACACAACAGAAGATACACTAATGAAGCCGGTGCTAATGGAAAATTGGGATTTAACAATCAACCAAACTTTGTGAATAGTTAATGGATATTGACATTACCCAGCTATGTAAACTTAGGTGAGAACCGTCGACAGGTTTACGGCCGGAAATCATCTCCAGCAAAAAGACTCCAAAGGCAAACACATCTGTTTTCTCATCTACAATTCCATGCATGAAGTACTCAGGAGCCAGATGCCTGCATCAAAATTTAATTTCGGTACAGTTTTCGAAGCAAACTTTCTGGTTTTGGCTCTAAAGTATGTGAAATTTTGGTACCCAAATGTGCCTTCGATTGGAGCAATTGAATGATGACTCCATTGAGATGGAAGCCATTTCGCCAATCCAAAATCAGATATCTAAAACACCAACCAACTTCAAAATTCCATCACATTAAGATATTGAAATTCTAAGAAGACTTTGATAAAAAAGTTACTCTGCAGCTCCAAAAGGGTCACCTGAGGTTCAAAATCTGCAGTCAATAAAATGTTTGAAGACTTGATATCTCTGTGAATTATCCTTCTTTGACAGCCTTTATGCAAATAATGTAAACCTTTTGCTGTTCCAACTGCAATCTTATACCTTATGTTCCAATCCACTGGTGGCAAATTCACATCTGCAACCCAAAAAAAAAGGCAAAAGCTTAGTACTTCAGTCCTCTTCGCTCTGGTGTGATAAAGATACTAGACTCGCTCCCATGACCTGTTGTACAAACGCGGGGATCCAACCACTGAACCAACTAATCAAAATTCAAGAATTAGGATTAAAGTGTGATTGAGTACCATGAAAAAGTGAAGCAACTGAGCCCCTAGAGGAAAATTGAAAAATGAGATAAAGGCCACTGTCAATACAGCAACCAAGAAGAGACAACACATTTGGATGAGAAACATGGCCTACAGTTCCAATTTCTGTCAAGAAATCCTTCTCTTTTCTGTCATCAGTTGCACATTTTGTAAGCCTTTTCACAGCGATCTCCTCTCCATCTTGTAAAACTCCCTTATAAACCTCAGCACAGCCTCCTCTTCCAACCAAATTCTCTGCAACCCTCATGAAAAAAAAAAAAAATTCAACATTAAAACTAACAAAACAAGGCTAAAGCTCACAAATTTGATAGAATATTATGCCAAACCTGAGCTGAAACCATTGGTGGCAACAGAGATTTCTTCAAAAGAGAAACATCTCCAAGTTGGTCTTGAAGAGGAACTCTTTATTCTAAAACTTCCTTCATTGTTGTTGTCATCTTCAATGGACTCACGTGGACTTGAAACTGTGGAAACATCTTCGTCAAAACCTCTTCTTCTTAATGAAAATAAGCGCTTCAAGCTGTTGGTTCTTATGTACTTCATTGTAAGTAAAGCATTAAAATTTTAGCTCTCTCATGAGAAACAGAACAATCTGTTTCATGCGGTCAACACAGAGTGAGAAACACAAGAAAATGTCTCAACAAAAACAAAACAAAGAGAAAGGGCCAAACGGATATATATTAGTGAGGTGGGTTTGAGATGAAAGGATAATTAATGCAGGAGTGATCCGGATAAAAGGAGGAGGCAGAATAGGCTAGCTTGATTGTCTATTTATGTAACATGACACTGAAAGGAGAAACAAAATTGATAAAACAATCAGTTTGCTGATTTGAGAGGAAAATTTTAGGGACAGGTTGGTTCTGTGGCCTCACTCTACTGGGAGTAGATAACTTGTTTTAATGCTGTTCAAAACTTGGCTCGCCTACATCCATGAAGTGGATCTCTTTAGTTCTCTACACAAAAATTAAAAAAAATAAAAAACACAACCTATTGTTGATAAGAAAGTTGTAGAAACATATCTGTTGGAAAATCTAAACATCTGAGTGTGAATTAAATCTAGTTAATTGCTTACCCGATTTGAATTGGAGTTCGCTCGAAGTAATTCGAAAGCATCCGCAACATAGAATTAGCAATTTTCATATCACAATCTAGCCTTTATATGCACTGCTTTTTTGTTAATAATTTTGTGTTCTATATATATATTTATATTTTGTAAGGAATCAGCAAGAATGCATATATTGAAAGTTGTGTTGATTTTTTTGTGCCAGTTTTGAGACTTTATTTATATGTCTCAACTACCTCCAACCACCCATTATCTTCAATATGAATCAGGTCACCCTATTATAAATGAACTCAAACTTAATATCTCTCACTTATATATGATAGAAGATCTTAACTGTATGCTTAATCACACAAATTCCATATAATAGTGCATTTCATATCTTTTTTGAAGTAAAAATTATATAAACAAAAACCACTAGCACAAAGCTCAGCAACAACTTAAGTTCAACTGGCTTGAAGCCAAGCCAACAAGCAACAACTAGGCTAGCAGTACAAAATAAAGAACCCTGAAGTCACCTATAATACTATATATATAGTATAATAGTATCACATTCATACTTAAAACATTACTTATACGAAATACTAAAACCATAATCATAAAGTATAACTATTTTTTAAATACCTCTAAAGTACCACTTGTATTAAAATTGTACATCATACAAAATATACTAAATATACTTCATTATTATTCATATTTAAAAACATAAATTGTGAACATAATCTTTACATAAAATTCACAAAAACTATCATCAGTAATCTTGATAAAGGTAGATTCAATTGTGTAGCTACTCAGCAAACAAAGCAAAATAACTTAACCTATAAGGAAAAAGATTTGAAATGAGTGACAAATCATTCAGCAAGTAATTTCTTAAACTTAACTGATCTTAAATCCATTTCTTAGAAGTCTTAATTTTTCTTACTTAACAATCTTTATACTTGTTCTAATGTCTTTACTTAATTCTTTTCCTAAATCTTATATTATCTTATCTCTTAAATTCTTCATAATTCTTATTGGTTCTTTCTCTTTGATCATACTATGTCATCAAACTAATGAGCACATAATTTGACACCATAGTCATATGAGTTTAAACTAATGCATGACCAATACTCTCTTTAACGAGCTTAATTAGTGGTTATATCCTCTTTAGTAGACATTGGTTTTCTTTTCTAATAAGCTTACAAACCCACAGATGTGCCCTTATGTACACCTTTAAAAGTTGTTTATTGTATTACAATATTTTAGAACCTTCGAATGCTAACAGTGTTTTTAGAAAAATATACTAAAAAAGCAAGTCCAAGGGCCAATATATGATTTTTGCATAAATAGACATGATTTCAGAATAGTTCTTATCATGTCATACATAGCATAAGACAAAACACAACAAGGAAACTATGATAAGTAATATGAAAACAAAATAGAACTTATTAGATATTATGATAAGTAATAGAATAGTAAAGTATATAAGATAATAGATGTAATTACATGCAGAATATCAATTATGTAATAGAATAAGCAAGTTACAGAATAAACCAGACACAAGACATCATATGAGAAATAGAATAAAGCTTGAAATCAGATAAAGACTAGTGACAACTCATAAGTACTACAAAACAAGTACATCATGATCAAAAATAACTTTAAGGAGGAACATAATCAAAACATGATGAGATGAGAAATCAGACTAATACTCATGACAAGTCATGAGTACTATATAACAAATATATTTAGATATCAACTTCAGAAATAGAGAGAAGATAATGAATTAAGAAAGAGAGAAAAACATGGCAAGCCTTAAAAGAACCTAGATTTTTTATATCATGTTATATACATATATCCAAAAACGTAGTTATGGTGTGGTATGAATAAGAAATATAGATATCTAGATCTATAACGAAGAGAGAAGCCTATAGGGCTAGAAATAAGCTAAGTAGAGTCTATTAGATAAAGAAATATGATAAGTTAAGTAAAGAGACCATAATGGAATAAGTTAAGAAACAAGTTGAGTAAAAGAAAAAAATTAGAAATGATATCAACTAAGAATATAGATAAGAAAGAGAATATAAAGCCTGTGACTAGTCACAAAGGTAGAACTAAGTAGAAATCTGCTTGTAGGCAGAGATAGGAATTACTTACTGAGCAATTTGTCACTTATCCTCCGTAGTTTCCTTTCTTACAGGTCAGTGATTTTAGAGAGTGAAGTGAGAGCATGAGATGACTAGGGAGCAAGTTATAGTTTCTAGTGGGTTCTTACTTGTGTTCACAGTTTTGTAGATTTGTGTAAGTATATGTATATGTTCAGTTTTCAGTAGATAATATATTTGGCTTGCATGTTTTATATAGTGTTCATGCATTTGACGTATAGTATCATATATGTTTAAGATATTATTAAATAATATTAAAATATAGTTTTTCCTTCAGGATATTGTACATTATTTTTAACATCAGCCTTTACTTACATATTATATATATATATAGGTATTGTATAGTTTATATGTACAACATACATAGTTGATTTTATAAACTAATAGCAATATATTATTAGCACAACTATGTTTTGAGCTTTCATATAGTGTATATTTTCAAATAAGTAGTTTCTATGAGACTCCTACTATATATTAAAGAAAATTGATATAATTAATACAATAATAATAATAATAAATAGCACTAGTAGTAGTAAATACTAATATATGGCAATAGGTGCAATAGGGTATGAAATTACTATTTTCCCTTTATTCCTACTTATTTTAGGATTATGTGTTTATGTATATGTGTTTGCAAGAAATGATGAATTCTAGGTGAATTTGATAGAGAGCAAGCTGACGGATGCTTAGAAACAACTACATGAGGAATTAGGTCAAATTAGAGAAGCTTGTGAGTGAACAAACCAAGAGTTAGGCATTTTCCTAATCGTCACGACGAACTACGCAATGCAAAAATCTTGGCCACAGCGAAAGAAAGAAAAATGAAGGGAAGGTTTTGTCTAGAAACTTTTCGTCACAATGAACTGTTGATGACAAAGTGACACAAGAAGGCTTATTGCTGCGACGAGGCTCCTAAGGCTAATATCTTGGCCGCGACGAATGGAAGTTGGAAAATACACAACTTTTGAGCAAAAAGTCATTGCCGCAACAAAAATATATTGCTCGCAGTGATTAAGCAAGGCAAGTATGTAATTGTTGCAGCGATGGACCACGGCCAAATCGTTCGCTGCAACGATTGAAGGAATTGTAGCACATGTGGACTTTTTAGAACAAGTTTGTTACGACTAAGAAATGTTTGCCACAACAATGAAGTACGAACACTCCTTACCGGATTAAGAGATTGATTTGATTCCACCCTCCTTTATAAAGGAAAATAAAAAGTTGCAACTGTTCCTTTACACACCCCTAGCAACTTAGAGAGATTTGGAGTATGAGAAGAGAGAAAATGGGCGACCAAATATCAAGCAAGATTCATGAACACATTCTTCAACGATTGGACTTGATTTCAGAGGGGTTCTTCATCATCTCATGGCTACTATTTCCCAAGGGGTTATTCTTCATTAAACTTTTCACCATGCATTCCTTGAGATTGAATGTTGATTGTTCTCTAGTTATGAGCTAAATTTTCTTAAACTAGAGCAATGATGTAGTCTTGTGATGATACTCAGTTGTTAATTTAATCAATTCATGTTTATGTTCGTATGATCGAGAAATTGATAGTTGTGCTTAATTACGTTTAATGCTTGTTTGAGTGTTCGCATAGTTACGCCATTCATTTTTGGTTCTCTATGTATAAGAGGTAATGGGGGAGATGAAAATAGTAACGGTCCAAGCTAATAGCATGGATGAAGCTACAAATTTTTGTTATTTTGTTTATTTATGTTATTGCTAAATACATCGGTTATGTTTATGTACTTCTTTATAATTTGCTACAATTTACACATTTTGTGGACATTGAGTTTTATTAATTAATGTATTTACTCATTTAGACACGTTTTTGCGCTTTGTTTGATAAAGTTGTGCATATCTAATTAAGCATGTAATGTGCGAAAAGTCAACACATCGCATCGATACATTTTCCGCTAAAAATATGCATCTGAAATGGGGTGTTACATGCTACTGATTTTAGATAGCTTCTTTTGGCTGTGGTATTTCTTTGGCGTGCTTCTACATTGACTGTATCCTACATTGCTGCTAATTTGAAGTTGAAGTACTTTTATTGTCAATTACCCTGACTCTATCACTGAATTATGAATGATGTCGATGGGTTTTGCAATACGACTCAAGTACAAGAGTTGGGAGTTGGTCTTAGCATAAATAAATTCTGTTGGAAGAAGTCTGTTATTGCAAGAGAATAGACGAGAAGAGAGGGAGTTCAAGTGGAGATACCAAGTGAAGAACAAAGAGATTTCAATTTAAGTGGAGATGTCGGACTATATAGGAGTCAAAACTGTGAAAAATAAAAAGAGGTAGACTATATAAAAAATTTTATTGGGTTATGTTTCAAAGAATATACGTAATGTTCAAAAGAATATAAAGTTATAAGTCAATATGTAATTGAAAACTGTTAATGTCTGTTACCAAAAAAGGAAATTTGTTAATGTCTATTAAGAATATAAACAAACAAATATTACATTTTGTTTTTTTTTTTTTAGGCGAAAAACCTTAATCCCATCACAAAGTCTCATCCATCAACTTTTTAAAATTTAAACACTCATTCATTAATTAAATTAATAATTAAATTTAACAATAAACCATTAAATACCAATGATTAAAAGGATATTTTTATCTTTTTAGATAAAATAAATTTTAAAAAAGTTTGACTATTTAATTTAATTTTAAGCCTTTCAAATTTTTTAATTTTATTGATTGAGTGTATTTTAGTTATTTAATTAAAAGGTTGACATAATTTGATAAAAAATGTTATATAAATAGATGTTTGAGTTTTACAAAATGAATGAATAAGATTTTATCATTTATAAGAACTTTGAGTGGGATTAAGTTTTTTAACCTTCTTTTCATTAAAAGTAGTGTAGTGAAGATCTCTCTCTTAAATTCTCCTTAATTTATTTCTCTTTCTCACTCCTTCGTCTTCCTCCTTAGAGCTAGGGTTTCATTTCATTTTGCTCAGATCCACAAGATCTGTCATGTTTGAAGTATTTCCGTCAATATGTATCGACACTGCTCATGTTGTGATCTAATCATCAATCAGATTGGTTGCATTGGAAAACCATGTATTAGGCCTGATCCGGGTATATGAACGTTGTTCTCAACACCTTTCATTAAAACTTATTATATACCTTTTATTAAAGTAAGATAAAGAGAGAATCTCTACTACCTAATATCGTTGAATAAGGAAAATATATTATGCAAATATTGATGACACATGTATTAATACAGACACAACAAACATTTTTTTGTTAAATATATTTAGAAGTTAAATGTTAGCAAAGTTTGGTCGAGTCCAGGGTAAATCGGTTCAACATTTTTTTTTTTTTCTTTCTGGAAGTAATCAGTTCAAGATTTATTACTCAAAACACCAACCAAATAATACAGACTTGGTAGAATACTAGTGGGAAAAATACATTGTAACATATGCTAAAATATATCTGAGCTTACCATTTAGACATACTCTTGATTGGCTGTTTACACATCAGTCGAACCAAAATGTATCCGAATTCAGGCCAAAGGATTTAGTCTCACTTAAAGTTTGTTGAAAAGACAAAATTTCACTTCCTAAATTTTTAAAACTCAAACTCTCACTTACTGACTTTTTTTTATTCATTTGTTTTGAATTTTTTGATAAAATGATTAATCTGTCCTCATTACAAAAAATAAAATCAAAAAAATATTTATGATTAAAAATGAAAAATAAAATGAAATAAAAACAGCCAATACATCTAGTAACGTTATTGGTGGCCATGGCCGCCGATAAACAAACTAGAAGAATGGAACATTATCTTAGTTCACAGGAAAGTTAGATAAGTTTTCTCTATTTTTGGCAGAGGCAATCAGATTTGACTGTCTTTAGTATCAATAATGATCGGAAATGGCCGTTGAGGTCAAAGCCGACTATTTTAGCCATTCTCAGTCATGTTTAATACCAGAGATGGCCAAGTCAGACTTTGTGAACTAAGAGGCCCTTTTGTAGGCGGCCTCCACCATTGACGACACAACAGATGGCCATGACTAATTTTATTTTTTTGTTTTTATATTTTTAAAATTTATTTTAATATTAATTTAATATTTTTATTATTTTTATAAAATTCACTTTATTTTTTTAATTCGAAAAGATGAAAAATTCCCTTTTGATTATTATTTTTAATCGTTGACCATTAAACTTAATCGTTGACTTTAGTTAACGGATGAGTGTTTGGGTTTTTAAAAGTTAGACGAGGAGAATTTGTCTTTTCAACAAACCTTGGGTGGGAATTAAACTTGTATAAAATTTATCATTCAGACAAACAACATATTCTCACCAAGGTTTCCTTAAATGATAAAGTGTCATTATAAAATTTTAAAAAATTAATTATCCATCCGTTGATTACAGTAAAAAGAATATTCTTGTTTTTTTTAATAAAATTTTTTAAAAAATTTATAAAAATAATTTAAATATAAAATAATAATAAAAAATTAATAAAATAATAATAAAATAATAAAAATAAAAATAAAAATAAAAAGTTACCACCTCTGACAGTATTGTCGATGGTAGTGACTATCATTAAAATTACTAAGTAATCAGAAACGATTACCTAATTCTATTGGCAGTTAGATGTGACCATCTTGATGGCAAAGATGATCAAATCTGATCGGCAAAAATCTGGTAGCTGTCTCCGTCATCTTAAAATAGTCCAAAACGATCAGTATCATACATACAGACCGTTTATAACCTTTTACAGTGGCAAAAACAACCAAATATAACTGTCTCTGTTAAATTTCTAGCATTCAGATCTAGTTGTCAATAGATACAGATAACTGTTTTCAATCATCTAATTATGTTAACGGTAATATCATCGTCGATAATATTATCAACGACGATAACTATTTTTAAAAATTTTTATTAAATTATCAATTTTGTATCATTATTTAATATTAATTTATATTAAAATTTTTTTAATATTAATATTATTTATTTTTACGAAAGGTAATGGGTGAGACTTGATCGTTTGGCCCATTCATATACACTCTCGCTTGTTTGCTTTTGTTATCTGACTGATACCACAACAAAACTCTTACCCTAATCCCGAAAGCAAATAATATGAACTCGACTCTAAAGAAGTAGAACATTCGCAGTAACAATTATAGTTAGTAACGCGAAATAAGAAAGAGTGAAACGGCAGATGACAGGCAGCAGCATTTGTTATAGCTTTGGCTGAGCCTTCTCATTATCCAATTATACAATTGGACAAAGACGTGGCTATTTTTTTTTATTTGTATTATATATCTGTAAATTTCTTTACTTCTTCTCTTTCTATAAAAAATCTTTCTTTTACTCTATCTCTTGATAACATTGAACAAGTCGTCCTCGAATCTCCTTTCGCTACAGCTTCGGGTCCTGAAATCAAAACCCCACTTTCTACAGGACCCATCAAGCGCCATTGACGTTGCACAATTGCATACAATTTGTTTATATTTTATTTTCAACCAACAACAACACCAATCGGCGTCATGGATTCTCTAATCGCTTCAGAATTTCAACTCTGTTTTTTTTTTTTGGGGTATTTGTTGTTATTTTTATTATTATTCTTTTCTTGTTTTAATTTCTCTCTCTCTTTTTTTTTTTTTTTTCTGTCTCTTACATCGAATTATTATCATTATTCTCGTGTCGGTTTGTTTTATTTTCTGGTTATTTTTTGTTTTTTCAATTGTTTTGTTCATGCGTTCTTAATCTTATTGTTTGCTTTGCAGGTGTTACTGAAAAAGCTGGGATTCTGATGGTATTATGGTAGTCTGAGTTGTTATTATTTAGCAACCATGTCTATGGATTCTTCTTCACTGGAGGGTACTCCTCTTATTTTATTTAATTAACTTTTTGATATGTGTTTTTTTAGATGAAAATTTTCATCTGGGTTTTGGTTTTCATGGTTGAATTTTGGGGATATGTCTACTTTTCATGGTTGAATTTAGAGAGATAGTTCACCAAAGCATTGAATGTTTGTTGTGATTTTGGTTTGTTCATGGGCTAAATCTTGACCCTTCGATGGATTTGTGATTTGCATAAGAGTAAATTTGATTTAATTTTTTTTTTGGGAGATTTTATCATTCGGTTATTGATTAGCATTTCTCTATATTTATGGGTTTGGAAATTTATTTTATGTTATTTTATTTTTGCTTTATTCTTCGTCCACTGCCTTTTGTTGATTATTAGATGTTGAGACCACCGTGTCCTTTATGCTATTCTAAAATTTAAGATTGTGGTTTGTAAAATTTCTGTGCTGGTTAGCAGCACTGAATTTGATTTTTTTTATGCTAATGTTGTCTTCTCCATATTATGTGGATCCTTGTGGGGAGTTTGGAGGCGGAGCTGTATCAAAGTTAAATACAGTTATATTAGTCTTATTAATGAGGACATTAACAGTAGTCTGCTTTACCTATTTTAATTGGCGCAAGCTATGAAAATTTCTACATTATTTGATGTGGTTGGGATGTCTTTGTTAATGCTAGTCAACCATTAGTTTCAAATTTCTGCAGACCTTGTAGTTGAATTTAGTTTTATTTGTTATTTTTAAAATTATAATTTATAGATAATTTAGCCTGATTTTTTCAAATGAGTCTTACTAGTGGCTGCTACTGAAGATGATCTGGCTGTAGTTTGGAATGCATATCAGTTGGTTAAGTGCCCTTGTGATATCATCATGTTTCTGGTTTATCCCTGTTGACATGTCAAATACCTGAGGTCATAGATACCATTTTAATAGGATAGAGAAT
>JAJEJH010001346.1:20531-35141 GCA_026122585.1 Anacardium occidentale
AAAAATTAATAAAATAATAATAAAATAATAAAAATAAAAATAAAAATAAAAAGTTACCACCTCTGACAGTATTGTCGATGGTAGTGACTATCATTAAAATTACTAAGTAATCAGAAACGATTACCTAATTCTATTGGCAGTTAGATGTGACCATCTTGATGGCAAAGATGATCAAATCTGATTGGCAAAAATCTGGTAGCTGTCTCCGTCATTTAAAATAGTCCAAAACGATCAGTATCATACATACAGACCGTTTATAACCTTTTACAGTGGCAAAAACAACCAAATATAACTGTCTCTGTTAAATTTCTAGCATTCAGATCTAGTTGTCAATAGATACAGATAACTGTTTTCAATCATCTAATTATGTTAACGGTAATATCATCGTCGATAATATTATCAACGACGATAACTATTTTTAAAAATTTTTATTAAATTATCAATTTTGTATCATTATTTAATATTAATTTATATTAAAATTTTTTTAATATTAATATTATTTATTTTTACGAAAGGTAATGGGTGAGACTTGATCGTTTGGCCCATTCATATACACTCTCGCTTGTTTGCTTTTGTTATCTGACTGATACCACAACAAAACTCTTACCCTAATCCCGAAAGCAAATAATATGAACTCGACTCTAAAGAAGTAGAACATTCGCAGTAACAATTATAGTTAGTAACGCGAAATAAGAAAGAGTGAAACGGCAGATGACAGGCAGCAGCATTTGTTATAGCTTTGGCTGAGCCTTCTCATTATCCAATTATACAATTGGACAAAGACGTGGCTATTTTTTTTTATTTGTATTATATATCTGTAAATTTCTTTACTTCTTCTCTTTCTATAAAAAATCTTTCTTTTACTCTATCTCTTGATAACATTGAACAAGTCGTCCTCGAATCTCCTTTCGCTACAGCTTCGGGTCCTGAAATCAAAACCCCACTTTCTACAGGACCCATCAAGCGCCATTGACGTTGCACAATTGCATACAATTTGTTTATATTTTATTTTCAACCAACAACAACACCAATCGGCGTCATGGATTCTCTAATCGCTTCAGAATTTCAACTCTGTTTTTTTTTTTTGGGGTATTTGTTGTTATTTTTATTATTATTCTTTTCTTGTTTTAATTTCTCTCTCTCTTTTTTTTTTTTTTTTCTGTCTCTTACATCGAATTATTATCATTATTCTCGTGTCGGTTTGTTTTATTTTCTGGTTATTTTTTGTTTTTTCAATTGTTTTGTTCATGCGTTCTTAATCTTATTGTTTGCTTTGCAGGTGTTACTGAAAAAGCTGGGATTCTGATGGTATTATGGTAGTCTGAGTTGTTATTATTTAGCAACCATGTCTATGGATTCTTCTTCACTGGAGGGTACTCCTCTTATTTTATTTAATTAACTTTTTGATATGTGTTTTTTTAGATGAAAATTTTCATCTGGGTTTTGGTTTTCATGGTTGAATTTTGGGGATATGTCTACTTTTCATGGTTGAATTTAGAGAGATAGTTCACCAAAGCATTGAATGTTTGTTGTGATTTTGGTTTGTTCATGGGCTAAATCTTGACCCTTCGATGGATTTGTGATTTGCATAAGAGTAAATTTGATTTAATTTTTTTTTTGGGAGATTTTATCATTCGGTTATTGATTAGCATTTCTCTATATTTATGGGTTTGGAAATTTATTTTATGTTATTTTATTTTTGCTTTATTCTTCGTCCACTGCCTTTTGTTGATTATTAGATGTTGAGACCACCGTGTCCTTTATGCTATTCTAAAATTTAAGATTGTGGTTTGTAAAATTTCTGTGCTGGTTAGCAGCACTGAATTTGATTTTTTTTATGCTAATGTTGTCTTCTCCATATTATGTGGATCCTTGTGGGGAGTTTGGAGGCGGAGCTGTATCAAAGTTAAATACAGTTATATTAGTCTTATTAATGAGGACATTAACAGTAGTCTGCTTTACCTATTTTAATTGGCGCAAGCTATGAAAATTTCTACATTATTTGATGTGGTTGGGATGTCTTTGTTAATGCTAGTCAACCATTAGTTTCAAATTTCTGCAGACCTTGTAGTTGAATTTAGTTTTATTTGTTATTTTTAAAATTATAATTTATAGATAATTTAGCCTGATTTTTTCAAATGAGTCTTACTAGTGGCTGCTACTGAAGATGATCTGGCTGTAGTTTGGAATGCATATCAGTTGGTTAAGTGCCCTTGTGATATCATCATGTTTCTGGTTTATCCCTGTTGACATGTCAAATACCTGAGGTCATAGATACCATTTTAATAGGATAGAGAATGAGACAGTGATATTCTATGTTTTTGAGAATATTTATGCCAACTTTAATGGTATTTTAGCACTATAATTGTTTCTATAAAGAACTGGATGCCTTTTCCTGTTTTTCCTTTTCCTTTCCACTTTTTTTTCAAAATTATTTGTGATCTCTGATGAGTTAGTAAACCTTTTCCCTTTCCATGATCCTAGGAATGGCAGTTGACCCATCAAAATGCAGTAGGATGAGTATGGAGGAAAAGAGGGAATTCGTTTATGAATTATCAAAGCAATCACATGGTGCCTCTGAAATGCTACAGTCATGGACCCGTCAGGAGATTTTACAGATCCTATGTGTAGAGTTGGGAAAAGAAAGGAAATATACTGGCTTGACTAAGTTGAAAATTATAGAAAACCTTTTGAAACTTGTTTCTGAAAAGAATTCAGGAGAACATAAGGTGAAAACTGAAGCTGAATCACCGTCTTCTCCTTCTTCCTTGCAGAGAACATCCAAGAGGCAGAGGAAAACTGAAAACCCTTCTCGGTTCCCTGTACCTGTGAATGAACCTGCTATCAGCAATGGTAGCAATGACATTGTTAATACCATATATTGCAAAAACTTGGCTTGCAGGGCCACCTTAAGAGTAGACGATGCATTTTGCAAGAGGTGTTCTTGCTGTATATGTCATCGGTATGATGACAACAAGGATCCTAGTCTGTGGTTAATTTGCAGCTCAGAACCTCCATTTGGAGGGGAATCATGTGGCATGTCTTGCCATTTGGAGTGTGCCTTGAAAAATGAAAGATCTGGAATTGGAAAAGGTAGATGCTTTCCAGGACTTGATGGGAGCTTTTACTGTGTGTCATGCGGAAAAGTGAATGATTTACTTGGGTAATTATTTTGTGTAATTATTTTTCTCTCATTCAGTGTGTTTGATGCTGATATCTTCTTGGGACAGGAAACTGCAAGAATTATAGTGTTTTAATGTGGAAGAAAGCTTTAAGATAAGCAAATCATAGTACACTTGTGGAATTTATGTTGACTTGAACATGCATGTGACAGGCTCTACTGAAGTGCTTGGCATGCTACATTCTCTTGAACATTTTGTTGTCAGTCATTAGAGTTTGAGTTTGATTCCTTTTTTGTCCATTACTTTTTCACCTTCTTTCTTAGATTTTGCCTTCAATTATTGCATTGTAGTAGAGATGATGTAATGCTTTCTTTCTAATTACTTTGATTGTCCCCAGTGGTATCTGCAGGATGTCACGCGGTGAAAATGACATTGTTTTAAACATAGTGTCATACTATAAAATTTGTTTTAAATTATTATATAAAACATGCTGATTGCCTGTAATGATACTTCTTTTCTACAAACTCAACAACCTCAAAGTTTAATCTCATTATGTGTTTTAACTTTTTCTAGATGCTGGAGAAAACAACTGATGGTGGCGAAGGATACTAGACGTGTGGACATACTGTGTTATCGTGTCTCCTTGGGCCAAAAACTTCTCAGTGGGACTGACAAGTACAAAAATCTTTCTAAGATTGTGGATGATGCTATCGAGATGCTTGAAGCTGAAGTGGGTCCATTAACTGGTTTGCCTGTAAAGATGGGTAGGGGTATTGTGAACAGGCTTTCTTCAGGACCTGAAATTCAGAAACTCTGTGCATGTGCTCTGCAGGCATTGGAGGAAATAATTTTCAACACTGCCTTGCCCAATCCTGCAATAAAAGGTAATTTTTGTTGTGTTGTATAATCTTCCCAACATCATCATCAATATTTTTACTCTCAGACCGGATAAAGGATTCTAAAAGATAAACAGATGACCGGTATATGAAATTTTTTTTTTTTTTTAATTTTAAATTTTAATAATCATATTAGAAAAATAGACTTGTTGGTTAAATCATCACCTTGTCACACATATGGCCTGCTTAACATTGGAATGTTGGAGAGGCCATGAGGTTTACGTAGATTAGTGAACATTGTTAGTTTCTCACTATAATGGTCCAATAACGTTTCATCATTTTTCAGATTCAAATTTGATTCCCAACATGGTTATAGTGGAAGATGTTCATGCAACATCTCTTACGGTAGCATTGGATTCAGCAAATCCTTCATCTGGGACCAATGTTTCTTACAGCTTATGGCATCGTAAAGCTCATGAAGACTATCCGCTTAGACCTACCTGTACATTGTTTGCACCAAATCTGAGGTTTGTTGTCACAGGACTTACTCCAGCTACGGAGTATCAGTTCAAAGTTGTTTCCTCAGTTGGTACTACAGAGTTGGGTAAATGTGAAGTTTGGTTCTCAACTGGCTGTATCAGGGATGATGTAACAAATTGCTCAATAATGGAAAGAAGCCACAGCCCAGCAACAAACTGTAGCAGCCTTTCGAATCCATCATCTGTTGAAGATGAAACCAATAACATCATTCCAGACGTGGACCAAAATGATGATCGAGTGAATAACTATTTTACTTACTCCAAGGACACTGATAAAGTAGCTTCTGCTAATTTATCTGATGATGCTGTTGACTGTGCCATTCTGGTTGAAGGAGCAACTCCAGCAGATGCTATTTCTCCATTGAAAGAAGAACATGTCGTCAACATAGATGGCTCTGTACCTGATTCTGATGTCAGAAAGCTTGAGAACAAGCGCCCACCAGTTGGCCAATTCATTGAGGAGATGAGCACTGATAATGGGTTAGATAACTCAGTGCCAACTGGCATGGAATGTGTGCCATATGTAGGTACCTCAGAAGCTAGCTTGCCAATTACACCCTGCAAGATAGAAATACTTAAGGATGCACAGGGAAGGAATGCAAGGTCTAAATCAAGCAAGGTTATGGAAAATGGGATTGGCAAAGATGATGAGCCCCGAGATAACGGCACATCAAAGAAGAGGAGTGCTGAAAGGCAGGACGAGGAGTGTACTGCAAATAATGCTTCAGATAGAGACTTTGAGCACTGTGTGAAGGTGATCAGATGGTTAGAGTGTGAGGGACATATAGAAAGGAACTTCAGGCAGAAATTCTTGACTTGGTACAGCTTGAGAGCAACCTCACAGGCGGTAAGGATTGTAAAAGTGTTTATTGATACTTTTGTTGAAGATCCAGCATCTCTAGCAGAGCAGCTTGTGGATACCTTTTCAGATTGCATCTCAAGCAAGAGATCCTCAGTTGTGCCTTCTGGGTTCTGCATGAAGCTTTGGCATTGATTATCTTTATCTGATCAAATGAATTTCCGCCATAACCCACTTGGGTTGCTCATAGCGTAGTTCTTTAGACCCTTTTAACATTGACAATCATCATTTAAATTTATCACTAGCATTTGTCATTCTTATGATGATGTAAGAATGTTAGGAATTTTATTTCTTCTATAATACAGTTTTCGCTTATTCATTTATATTACCCAATTTAATTGTTCTGGCTAGGTAAAGACACATTAGTTCTTGGATTGGCAATTATTTTGGGCATGATCTGTACATCAGGCTAAAATTAGGGTTACTGTTATTTATTTTTCATCAAAATGATCTCATTATTAATGACAAAACAATACTAATGTTCTGAATGTGAAGCTCTGATCTAAAATGAACAACCCTAAACCTTCAAAATGATGTCAAATAGCATTCTAATGGTGGTCCAAAAATCCAGCACTAAATAAGCCCTAAAACTATGCAAGTTCATGCATTAGTGTTTGATTTGGGTGGGAAAATTGTATGAATCCTTTTGATGATCAATTATACAACCCTAAACCTCCAATCAATCACCACTTCAAGTAGGCTTCAATACCTTAACTTCCAATATCAAACATCACACATTCAACAGCAAGAAAGGCAGGGATTGATGATCAATTCAATACCAAAATATGAACTGAAATGTTGTAAGAACAAAAACCTCAAGCATAAAATAAATGCTTTACTAACTTGAGGGTGATCTAAGCATAAAGAATTATTGACTCAAGTCAAAACAATGCTTCTACCAACTTGAATTCAAGACCCACTAACTTCAATTTCCACCACCAATTTACTTCTTGTAATGAAAATTGGATAAAGGAAAAAATTCTTGGTTTACAAGAACACCAAGTTCTAAGAACATAAGAGAAAAAGCACAAAGCTTTAAAGTTTCATTAATTCATCAGAGGTCCTTTTTACAATGAAATGGTTTGCTTTTTATAAGCATGATACAAACCATCGTTAACTTAAGCTAAGTTCTAACTAATTTAAATATATTTCAAGTTAAATAAAAGGAAAACTTTAAAAGAAAATTTAAGTAAGTATCCTAAATTTAATTACAATGTACAATTATATTTAAACATATTTAAAATGTCATAATCTTACATGCATGCGTTTCCCCTTCATTAATTTGCCTTGGATTTGAATCCTCAACTTGAGTATTCGATATGAATTGATTGTTTGAATTCGATCTAAAGAGTCATTGCCATTTGAATCCGCATAGAAAGTCATTCAAAATTCAAAATATCAAGGCTAGAGTATTAGAGCAATTTTGGAATCAAAAGCATACAAAACTAGCTAAAAAGACAAGAAAATGGAAAATTGAGGTAGAATCTAGTCACTCTGGCGCCATGCCATGGCGCAAGAGTGTGCACCCATGTGTGCGTGGACAACGGATAAGATCGTGCGGCCAAGTGTGTACATCGCGCGCATCATAACAGTGCGCTTACTTGTGTTACAAGGTAGAGCATGTAGTGCATATTACAAGACAACAGTTATGGCGATCGTGCACGCCGAGACATTTCTTCCATTGTTCATTTCCAACTTGATTCTCATCCTATTTGATTCCTTTTTTTTTTTTTTTTTTTTGGGCTTTGTATGAAGCCATTTGATAAAATTAGACTCTTTGATATGTCATTTTTGATTGTTGCTAAGCCTGAGCATGATTCAAAGGCTTTGGAGAAAATTGTGCGAGATGATCCAAAATCTCTTTTGAATGCTCTGATCAAACCTAAATAAGCATGTTTTTCTTGTCTTGTGTAGGAGTCCCCGCTATATGTCACTATAAACTACTTATTAAATATGATATTATACCAATAATAGGCCTACAATGGGAATCCCTATAGTAAAAATTGCTACTGAATTAAAAACTTTCATGCAAAAGCTATAAATATAAACACTATTA
Organism: Anacardium occidentale; assembly: GCA_026122585.1. Classification (NCBI taxonomy): domain Eukaryota; kingdom Viridiplantae; phylum Streptophyta; class Magnoliopsida; order Sapindales; family Anacardiaceae; genus Anacardium; species Anacardium occidentale. The sequence continues at coordinate 27,944 of JAJEJH010001346.1, forward strand.
ATAATAATAAGAAAGTATTAATTATGTATAAAAAATTCTCAGGTTTTCATTTATAAAACAAATTATTCATACAGTGCATACTAACAGTATAATACATGCATATACATGATCAAAACTGTACAAAGCATGCGAGGCATTAACATGTTGTTTGCTATCTAATAGTATCCCAAAGCTCACAGCCTTTTCACCTCCCACTCAGCCATAAGAATCATAGATCTACAAGAAGGAAGCAAGGAAAATGGGGGTGAATGATAAAATCACTCAGCAAACATTTCTTATCCTTAACACAAGCAGATTTTAAGCTTTGTTTCAATCGTGACTTGTCACATTATACTAGTTTAATGTTCTCTTTTATGTGAAATCTTGTGTTTCTATAGTATTCTTAATCTTTATCTGTTCTATTTCTCATAGAATGTTGTATATGATATGATATGAATGCTCTGATGTCATGTCAATGCTAAATAATTATAAAATATGCCATTGGGCTTGCTTTTTTAAAAACTCTATCTGAAAAATGAGCTATGATCTAAAGATTCTAAATAAATATAATATATATTGAAAAGCTAAAACTGAAAATACTGTATTTGAAAATAATTACTATGCTGACTAGATTGATAAGTATAGGGATTTGGCACCTTCGTCGTATGAGTTCAATCTTATTGAAATCTATTGATGCACAACTAGTACTCTTTCTAATGAGTTTGATCAATAACCATATCCATTCTAACGGACGTTGGTTTCCTCTCTAACGGGTGTGCGAACTCATGACACTTCCTCGTATTCTCCCTTAATTGATGTCTAGAACATTGTATATTTATACTTTTAAAAACATCATTTTAGATCTTTGGATTCATTCTTGAAAACTTTAGTATGGTATGCCAAGTTATATGTTACTAATCATGCATGATATGTTGTTTTCTATTGATGTCATTGAGTTCTGTATGTTTATAAGTGGCTTAAAATTGCTTTAAAGTTTCTTAAGGTGCATGGGCTTGTGTTACTCAATACACAATCATGTAGAGGGACACATAAGACTGTACGTGAGTCTTGGTTGTGCTAGCTTTTGGAATTTTTTTGTAAAACTCTGGCTTGCTACACAAGTATGTGCAATCAGGGCACATGAGCATTTGCTACATCTACACGAGCGTGTAGATGTCTATATAACATAACTATGTTATGTTACTTGGGCATGTAGATTTGGGACTAGACATACGGTCATGTTCTCGAATACACAGGTATGTGTCTAGATTTTCTGGACATGCACGACTACTATGCATGACCATATTAATGCAAAAATAAGGCCACATGATCGTGCACTTGTGGGTACATAGTCGTGTGCTTAACTCAATCTCTACAATATCCATTTAGAAACCTAAGCATTCCAACTATTTCTTATCCAAAGCATAACAAATCTTAATCTAGCACTCATAAGCTTAATACATCAATTAATAAACATGCTCATTTCATCAACTTATTAAAACTCATGTTAAATATCTCTCATTTCTCATAACAAAGCATCAAAGTACATATACACCAAGATTTTTAACAATAACTCATCAATAATCATCCAAAGCATCATTTCATCATCCAGATATGCTGAATAAGTCTTAAGCATACAACTAATATTCTTGGAAGCCCAGAACAGAGAAAACATGCTGTAAAACAAGGTGAAAGAGGTAAGGGAACACTTACCTCTAGTTATAACTGTTGAATCTCTCTCTCTAGGGGTCTCTGGATCTCTAATCTGATATTGGGCAACTGGTTGATCTCTCTTTCTAGCTCTAGGGATCATTGAGAAAAAGGTGAGGAAGAAGATGAAAGTTGAAAGTACACAAAAATTGATAATAAAAGTATATATAGCTAAATAAGGTGACGCACGGTTGTGTGTCCAATATAAATCTCAGATTTCCTCTCTTTTTGTGTCATAAATGGAATACTCTCGTAACAATATCCAAGTATAAGCTACATATAGCTTATAAATGACTATTTTATCGTTGAACCCTCTTAAATATATTTTCTATTATGAAATCTCATTTTTGCCCCTGATTTCAAGCCTAAAAGGACAATTCTACCCTCGGGTCATTATATCTCTCCCTTTCTACTAAAATTTCATCCTTGGAATTAGCTGAACAACTCTGGGTATCTATCTTTCATCTTAGACTTAACCTTTTAGGTATCTTCTTTGAGTCTCTGACTCTTTCACAATATCTTAACCAACGGTATCTCTTTATTTCTAAGGGTTTTCACTTTGTAGTCTAAAATCTAAATTGGAACCTCTTAATAACTCAAATCATTTGCTAACTCTATATTTTGAACTTCTAATAAATGAGAAGGATCTCTCACATATTTCTTTAGCTTAGACATATAAAATATATGGTGGATTTTGTCTATGGTAGCTGGTAAAGCCAACCTATAAACAATTTTACCTATTCGCTCTAGAACCTCATAAGAACCAATAAATCTCAGAGCCAACTTGCCTCTCTTACCAAATCTCAGGACATGCCAGTAGGGAGCTACTCTCAAGCTCTATCTCTCTATGCCTCTGATTTGCATAGCTCTTCTAATGATCTTAAACCTGTTTGATTCTCTATCAGATAACCCCAATCTGATTAATCATCATCTAAGTCATCTTTGGCCTCACTATTGTCTCTAAAGAATCTCTTTCACCAATATCATCCTAATGCAATGATAATCTACACCTCTTACAATAAAGTGTCTCTAAAGGTGCTATCTGAATAGTAGACTGATAGCTATTATTGTAAGCAAACTCCATAAGTGATAATAAATCAGTCTAACTAGTTTGAAAATTCATACAAAAAGCCCTCAATATATCCTCTAGAATCTAATTAACTTTTTCAATTTGACCATCTGTTTATAGGTGACAGGCTAAATTGAAATGCAGCTTGGTCCTTAATGCTCTTTGTAGACTACCTCAGAAAGTTGATAAAAATCTTGAATCTCTATCTGATATAATATCTCTAAGAACCCCAATCAATCTGACATCTTTTCTGACATACAGATGACCCAATCTATCAATACTCATACCCTCTCTAATCCATAAGAAATGCACAAACTTACTTAATATGTCAACAATTACCTAAATGTTGTTCTACCCACACTATACTCTAGGAAATCCTAATATGAAGTCCATGAAAATACTTTCCCATTTCCACTCAAGAATCCTTAAAGGTTATGATAACCTAAAAGGTCTTTGGTGCTATATCTTGACTTACTAACAAGCCAAACATCTAGCTACAAAATTTGTAATGTCTCTTTTCATACTAGACCACTAGAACATTCTTTTAAGATCTTGATACATTTTAGTGTTGTCTGGATGTGCTAAATAAATTGTACTATAAGCTGTTGACAAAACTTTTTATCTTAACTTTGTATCCTTTGGCACATAAACCATGCTTTTGAACCTTAGAATCTCATATATGATCTTGAAATTTAGTGTTGTATCCTCAAAGACACTTTGAACCATACTCTTAACCCATATATCGGTCATTTGACTAACCTTGATATCATCAAATAGCGTGGATGCTATCTAAAGTCTAGAGAACACAATTGTCACAATCTCAATATCTACTTTGGTAATCTCATGTTGCAACTCTCTTTGTATTGAAATAATGGATAACACTACTCTCTTACTCAAAGCATCAGTCATTAGATTAGCTCTATCCAGATGATAACGAATCTCATAGTCATAGTCCTTTAACAACTTTTACCATTTCCTATATCTCATTTCAACTCTCTTTAGATGAAGAAATATTTAAGACTCTGATGATCTGAATATATGTAACATTTAACACCATATAGGTAATGTCTCTAGATCTTCAAAGCAAACACTATTACAACTAACTCTAAATCATGGGTAAGGTATCTTAACTCATAATCCTTTAATTGTCTTGAGGCATAGGCAATTATCTTACTATATTGTATTAACACTACTTCAATCCCCTGTTGGGAAGCATTTATATAAATATCAAAGTCAACACCTTCCGAAGGCAAAACTAACACTAAAGCATTGGTTAACCTCTACTTTAACTCTTGGAACTGCTCTTCACACTCCTCGATTCATATAAAAGGTGTCTCACCCTAAGTCAAAACAGTCAAAGACTTTGTTATGCTCTAGAACCCCTTAATAAATCTCTTGTAATAACAAACTATTACCTTCCTAGGTGTCCTTGGCCTCGGCTAACTTAGAATAGCCTTTACTTTACTTGGGTCCATAAAAATGACAACTACTGAACCTATATGCCTAAGAAATGATACACTGCTCAATTTGAACTCACACTTAGTGAACTTGACACAAAGTTGCCTATTCATCAACCTTTGAAGTACAAGTCTCAAATGCTCCTTTATACTTCTCGAGTAAACTAAGATGTCATCGATGAATAAAACAACAAATCTATCTAGATAGTCTTAGAAAACTCAATTTATCAAGTCCATAAACACTGTAAGAGCATTTGTCAACGCAAAAGGCATTATAACAAACTTATAGTAGCCATAACTTGTCCTAAAATCCATCTTAGGCACATGACAGTCTACTACTCTCACCTAATGGTACCTATACCTCAAATCAATCTTAGAGAATACTATAGCTCTACTCAACTAATCAAACAAATTATCAGTCTTAGTTACTTTATTCAACTCTCTGTAGTCTATACACATCATTAGGAATCTATCTTTCTTCTATACAAATAAAATTGGAACACCTTAAGAAGAATAACTCGGTCTAATGAATCTCTTATATATAAGCTATTGAAGCTACTTTTTCAGTTTCTAAAGCTTTACTAGAGCCATTTGATACATAACTTTAGAGATAGAAGACATATCGATAAGTAGCTCAATGTAGAACTTTAACTTCCTCTTAAGAGGTAACCTTAGTAGATCTTCTAGAAAGACATCGAAAAACTCCCTTACTATAAGCATTTCCTTGATACTTGGCCTAATCATACCCTTACTCACCACATTGGCCAAGTATCCTATACAACCATTACTCAACAGTCTCTTTTCTTAAATATAAAAAATTAGTATGGTCTCTAATTTCCCTCTCTAAACATAAGCTCATCAAGGCTTAATTATAGTCTAACATTTTTCCTCGAACAGTCTATCTCTGTCCTATAATTACACAGGAAAATCCATGCCTAGGATCATGTCAAAATCAGTTCACTCCAATATGATCAAATCTATACTCAATTTCCTACCTATAATCTCTATCTCCTAACCTACCAGTACTTGGTCACTCAAAACTATATCTCTATCTAACATCTTTATACATATACTTCTATCTATCATACTAGGGATTAACTCTAAACTCTCTATTACCTCTACATATATAAAGCTATGTATGACATCATAGTCAATCAACACATAAATAAAAGTATCAATGACAAGCAACTAACTAGTAATTGCTTGCAAAGTAGTCTCCACCTAATCTAGTGCACCAACACCACTAGATGGACCAACACTTCCTCTAAGTGTACCAACGCTACCTCTGTCTACTCCATCACTTTTACTTGCTGAACTAGAAGCACTTCTACTTGGATATGCTCCACCACTAGCTGGGTACTCTGACAAAATATGCCCAGGTTATAGACATCTAAAACATACACTCTGTCTTACGAGACATTACCTTGGATGTCTCTTACCATAAGTCCTGCATATAGGTAGCTTTACTCTTTACTTTCTTCCTCTAGTAGATTTATTGGATTGCACGGGTTTCTTACCTCTATCACTACCTATATCAGAACTTTTGTCTAAAACTCTTTCTGCTGGTCTTGAGAAAACACCCATCCTCTAAAGATGGACCTTTGACCTCAAAGCTCTCCCTAAAGCATTACTGAACCTCTAGGGAGGAGAAGATCTTGTTATCATGTCTTTAGTCAATTATGAAGCTACCATGCCATAGACAAACCTCACAAATGAATTGAATCTCATAGCATAATCCTTCACTGAACTAGTCCCTTGAGTCAACTCAATAAACTCTTGGGCTCTAGCATGTATCATGTATATGTTACGATACTCCTCATTAAATAACTCTTGAACTCATCCCAAGATAATCTTTTTTCATCTATAAAAAATTTACAGGTACAAATAAGCTAATTAGCAAATATTATTTCTTGAAGAGTTCAAGGGACTTTACTAAATGATACTAAAAGAAATCCTAAGGAGCAGCTATGGCTATCACTTTAAGAAGTGAAATTTTCATGGAAGAATCTTAACCAAATATAATAGAAACACATCAATAAGAGGAGATTGAAGAGAAGACATAACCCACCAAGCACGAAAAGGTAATTATAGACATTTGGGTGCCAAAATGGAAAAGGTGCGAAGAACAAGGGAAGACTATATCATTAAGAAGTGGGACAGAAGTCAAGGGTCGAGAAGAAAACAAAGCATTATAAAAGTAACAAAATGAACCAGTTACAAAAAAACCTGAGCCAAAACCTATTGAAATTCAGCTTCTTTTCCTTTTATAATTAAAAAGTGGTAGCCAAATAAGTAATTTGCAAATTTTTTAGACATTTTAAAAAGTTGCACATTAATAAACCTTTTGCAGATGCTTTACTTCAGATGCCTAGCTATGCTAACTTTTTAAAAGAAATCTTACCAAATAAGAGAAAGCTAGAAGAGTATGAAATAATTAAGCTTATAGCAGAGTGTTCAACCATTTTACTAAATAAATTACCTTCAAAGCTTAAGGATCCAAGGAGTTTTTTAATCCTTTGCATAATAGGCTCAATTTCATTTTCTAATGTTTTATGTGATTTAGGTACTAGCATTAACTTGATGCATTTGTCTATTTTCAAGAAATTGGAATTTGGAAAACCATAACCACTACAATATCTCTATAATTAGCAGATATATCGATAAAGTATCTAAGAGGTATTATGGAAGATGTGCTTGTGAAGGTTGATAAATTTATATTTCTAGTGGATTTCCTTGTATTGAACATGGAAAAAAATATTGAAATACCTTTAACTTTTAGAAGACCATTTTTGGCCACTAGAGGGGTAATCATTGATGTAAGAGAAGGGACTATGAAATTAAAAGTAGATGACGAGATTGTAACCTTCAAAGTGTATAAAGCCATAAATCCCTCTAATGAAAAAGAAACATGCCATAGAATGGAAGCAATCAAGGAAATAACAGATATTGGGAATGACAAAGATTAAATTGATCAAGAAAAACC
>JAJEJH010001347.1:0-29736 GCA_026122585.1 Anacardium occidentale
TGTGCCTTGCCCACACGCCCGTGCAATAGCATAATTTTTTAGAAGAGCATGAAATTGATTTATTTACGCATGGAAAGTTAGTTTAATGGTTAAAATGCTTCAGATAAGCATCGGATAAGCAGAGATTCAGATAATAAAGCTGCATATGCATACCATAGCATGACATGTAGCATAAGAGAGGATCATGAGATCTGAATTCAACAGTATTCAGTATTCAAAACTCGATATACGGGTAAGAGTATGGGTGAACTCGAGGGGGCATCTGTGGGATTCAGCTTTCTGACACCAGTCAAATTGTTCAACATTTCAGTTTCAACTTTCTGACACCAGTCAGAATGTTCAGTAGCATTTATTATTCAATTTTCTAGCCAGTAGCTAGACTGTTCAGTCCATATGGTCAAGATGTCGAATCCTTATGTTTACCAGTCTGATCAGTACAGCAGGTACCTTCGAGTACATAGAGATATTCAGATGCATGCATCCATCAGATATTTCAGTTAGCATGACATGACATACACATCATGACATGGATAATAATGAAATCAGTAAATGAATGAGATTCAGATAATCAGATTAATTAGTTTCAGATTCCAACAAGCGCATAGATGTATGAATAGGGTCGAGGCCAGGTATGTATGATGTTGTGTGTTGCTTGCTTGGGTTGAGAGAAGTAATGAGTGCTTACTGGGTGATCTTTATCACTTATCCCCTTCCTTCCTCCTTCCTTTTCAGGTGTTCGTGCTGTTACCGAGGAGCGGGTGGTTCGAGGCTAACGGAAGAGGGCCACACCCTAGTTTTCAGTATGTATATTTCAGTTTTGGACCTGTTAGGTCACATGTATATTTTATATGTACTCAAATGCAAGAACAATGTAAAAGAATAGTATGTATATATGATAAAGGCCAGCGGGCTCATTGTACAGTTATGATGTATTTCAGTTGTATGTATTTTACGCTTCTGCATGTGTGCAGATGTATTGTAGCAGCAGTAGATTTTATTTTCGTAGGATTTCCGTCGTATGTACCCGTATTTTCAGATTATTAATAAAAATCACCTCAGTATTCAGCAGCAGGGGTACGCGTGGCGGTGGGTCCTATATGACACATAGACGATAAGAATCTTTACTAAACGTGTGTTATGAAAATGATGTTTCTACTATGCATTTAATAAATTGCATGCACACGTTATATATTTGTTGTGATCATTCAAATCACCATAATTTCTTGTTAGGCATGATTCATGTTCCTTGTTGGATTCATGAAACATGTCTTCGACTTAACTTAAACAGTTGAGATTGTTTCCTGCTCATTCCTTGATTGGTTATAAAAATATCTTGAGCTTATGCTTCAACTTTTTCTTTACTATAAAATTTCTAAGTCTTTGAACTATAGACATCTTCCTTTAAAAACTACAAACAACTTTTTCTCAACTTCTAGCAAAACTTAGATCGAAATATCCTGTAAATTATCTTTGAACTAATATTGAACTTGAATATTTTCTTTGTCTTTAATGTTAAACAAGGTGTGTTATCCTGGTGATGGTGCTTACTTAGTGACGATGATGAGTTCTTTTTGTATATATGTTTGTTGTGATGTTTGGTAGGCTCTTGAGTATAATATTAATGTAGAGGTCTTGTAGTGTTTTAGGGTAAAAATACACTAGTAAGAGATTTTTGGTTGCATTTGAGTGCTAGTAAAACTCACAAATAGTTCTTTATGTTATAACATAGTGGTAAAACGTGAATTGCTATATTTTTCTCATGAAATTTCTAATTTTTCTTTTTGTTGTAGATATGAGTTTATTGGCTCTTCACATTCTATAATTAAACATGAAGGTAGGAATGAGGAGATGTTGTCCAAGCCTTACACCAAAAGGAACATTTCTTTAATTATTGGACTATTAACCCTTTGCGTTAGATCTATACTATGTAGTAGAGAAGTTGATTCTTTTCGATAAGTTTTATAGAGTGTCACTTAAAAAAAAAAATCTTTAGAGAAAAAAGTGATTTCTAAAGTTAGATGAACTTATTTGATATTTACTTACCATGTCTCATCTAGATCCTCACACATCCCATATGACATTGAAGTATAAAGGATAATGTGTTTAAAAGTTGTTGTCAATCAAATGATGGATGCATTTGTAGATATGACAAAAGTGAAATGCACCAGTAAAGATTAATGTGATTGCTGAATAATCTATTCAAATTGTGATTGATCTGTCAACTGCATACCAGAAACATGATATACCTATTGGATCACAAGACATTATTCTTTGAAAAAGAAAGACAAAATCAAATAGATATCAAACATTATGATACTTTAACGATTGAAAAATCCACACTCTATGATCTTTCTTTATGAGAGATTATGATCTCTGAAGAGACTAGAACCCTTGAAGTGGAACAAACCTTTAAAAAACAGAGAAATGAGAACATATAAATCTCTGTAAATTATGCTTATACAAAAGAGATATGAAACTATGAAATGATTAACATCGATGGCGTAGACATTCATGGTAGCTACTAAAATTCTTATTAGTGATGGTTTTGAACCACATATTATGATAAACATAGACATAGGCATGATTGGCTTAAATGGAAAGAAACAATTCAAATAGAATTAGCTTCGATTACAAAACACCAAGTATTTGGACCCTTACTCTAATCTCTCAAAGATGTCTAACTTATTGGATACAAATGGGTATTTGTAAGGAAAAAAAAAGAGAAAAATGAGATTGTTAGATATAAAGCAAGACTTATGGCTAAAGGTTTGTCCCAAAGGCTTGACATAGACTTTGATAAAATATGGCACATGTGAGGGATATAATCACTTTTAGATATTTGATTAGCTTATCAATCTTAAAAGGATTGGATATGCATTGAATGGGTATAGTTACTACTTATTTGTTATTGAAATTTATATGAAACTCACTGAAGAATTAAAAAGGGTCAATCTAAGAGCCATATACTAAATCAAAGTACAAAAACCATTGTAAAAATTGAAGCAATTCAAAAAAATGTGGTACAAGTTAATAATAAAACAAGGCTATGTGAATGACCTTATATACCTTTGTGGTCAAAATCAGGATTTTCAATTGTAATAGTATGTATTTATGACATGAATTTAAATAAGACTCTTAAAGAGCTCATAAAAATTGTTAAATGCCTAAAAAAAAAAATTTGAGATGAAAGATTTAAGGAAAATGAAATGTTACCTTGGTCTACAATTAAATGTAGATCAAATGGACTACTTATCCATTAATAAGCTTATATTGGAAAATTGTTATAACGTTTTAATATGAATAAGGTTCATCCTTTGAGCATCCGAATGGTTGTTCGATCGCTTGATCTTAACAAAATTCTTTTTTTCTTAAAGAAGAAAATGAAAAGACACACAATTTTGAAGTACCTTATCTTAATGCGATTAGTGCCCTATTATGTTTGGCCCAATGCATTGGACCAAATATATTATTTTTAATTTATTGGCTCAATTTAGCTCTGCACCAACCTATTGATACTGAATAGAATCAAACATATATTACATGGAACTAAAGATTTGAGATTATTTTATTGTATTAAATCTCCTAAAAATCATAGTTTTATTGGATATGCAAATCTTGGTTGTCTTTCTAACCCTTATAAAGCCCACTTGCAGAAAAAATATGTTTTACTTATAATGACATAATAGTATCATGACGTTTCACTAAATAAATTTTGGTTATAACATCTTCAAATCATTAAAAATTTTGGTTTTTCATGAAGCCAATCAAGACTACATATGGTTACGATTTGTCATTCATCACATCGGAATAAATGTAGTCTTCTTTTTGCTATAGGTACTCTTTTCATAATATATGAACATAATATAGTCTGTATTATCTAAATAAGAGAAAAATACATTGAAAAAGACATAACCAAACATATCTTATTAAAGTTATTTTAATCTCATAAGGTTTAGTGGAGTTAAAACATTGATGAGAAATATATACGCTCAAATGATAGTCTTGAAGACTTATTTACTAAGAATTTATTGACATCAACATTTGAAAAGTTAGTATATAATATCGATATGTGGTAGTTGAGCAAGTAACCAAATTAATCCATTTCATGCTATTACAAACAAGAAAAATATTTTTCAAAAGGAGTGAATTCTTGAAATGTGTAGCACATATTAGACAAAATATGTATTATACTCTTTTTTTCTTCGTTAGATTTTATTTCACTGCAATTTAAAAACGTTCAACTCTATTCTATACGATATCAAATAATTATGTTTCTCTATTTTGATTTTCATATCGCGAAATTTTTTTATAAGGTTGATATAATTATCTGCAAGTAAGCCCCCACCGCCACTTCTCAAAACAGATTTTCACCTTGCTGAATAAATTTTAACACGCCCATCATTTGTGTATTGGTCTCGTTTCTTAGAAACATTTCAATACATGATTTTTCTTCCTTAAGTTTCGTGCTCAACTTAATTTTCATCTCCTCTTTGGAACATTTTCTTTTTTAAAACATTACTTTCATATATAATATAATTTTTTTATGTTATATTATATCATATATGTCTTCCCTGTTGAATGATTCATCAGGGTTTTCTTTTTTTTTTTTTTTATATTAAGGTGGAAAGTGGCTCTGGTCGTACTTTGAAATTGAAGTAGGTTGCAATGAGTTGGAAAGTGGGAATACAATTTGTTTTTTAATTAAATTAAGGGTGAACCAAATCATATATCACACATGAAGACTATAATGTAGGTGAAATCATCTACAAATTGTCCAAGAGATTTTATATTTTAACATGATTCGCAGTCTGCCTCTATGGACAAGAGAAAAAATCCAAAATATAGAAAAATTAATACCCAGAAGAGCCATGGTGCAAGACTAGATCTACGAAGACCTTTATAATTTGCATTATAAGATTATTAAAACTGACATTATACGACTATGAGCAGTATGACAGGATCCTTGTTTTGATCCCATGACATGTGAGGGAAGAAAAAAATTGCAAGATGGAGTAGGCAGCACTCACAAAACACAACGCAGTGGGTGCAGGTGTTCATTCTGCAAAGCAGGTGTAGCGACTAGCGTTTGAACTTCTACCTGCGTGAACAGCCAAACAAGAGGGAAAAGTTTTTATATATTAATGTAAAGGTTACGATGGTCCATGGAAAAGTTCAGTTTGGAGTGCAATGAATCTGAACATAATGACAATTGCAGTCACCGAGGCCTTTCAATTTTATATTATCATGCTAGTAGTGTCGTCATAATTTAGTTTAAATATGAGAGCCTCCCTTTGATTGGTGAAGCTGCAATTGTGTAACTGAGAAAATCTACCTCTGATTCAAAAGCATATTCTGTTGGGATCATATTCTTGCTTGGAGGCTTTAAACAATATTATTTTCATTTACATTCAAGTGGTACAGTCCAATTTTTAGCTCCGTTGTGGGGTCTTCGTTCTGGGTACAGGTGGTCTAGTATAAGTTTATTCTTCATTTTCTTTGTTTATAATATTTTTGAAAGAAGAGTACTGGATTTCCAAGGTGCATGGGCTCGGTAAAAGTTGGCCGACAAAATTGAAATCTTTCGGGACAGTTTTGTCGCAGGGGAGCCCATCAATCCCCGATTAAAATCACAATGAACCATGTTAATGTTAAACTGTTTACAAGGTGTTGCACCATCGCGTTGAACATTTTGAAATCAGTCTTTGAAGTATAATCAGACACAACAAATAACAAATAATGATTGGATAAATCTTAGTTTTAAAACTTACAATAAATTTATGAGTTAAGTATCATGACAATCGACCAATAATTATATGATACTAAATTTAGAATTTATTTTTTTCAAAAAATGAGATTATATCTTACGACACAATATTTTTATAATAATTATTCAACAAAATATTAACTTCTATCTATCAATTTAAATTATAAATTATGGGTCAAGACCTTAAAAAAAAAAAAGAGATTCAAATGAGTTTTTCCCTTAAAAAAAAAATTGTATATAAAGAGGAGAGGAAAAGAGAGAAAAAAAAAAAAAAAAAAAAAGCTAATAGAAACAATATATATCATAAATCATTGTATTATTTTTGTACTACATAAAAACTAACGAGAACATCACGGATGTATGTATTCCAATGTAAGGTCACACGTTCTAAAAACTCTACTGTCACATATATTTTTCTAATAAGTCTTAATTCATCTCTTCAAATAGTCATACACACTCATAACAAATTTATCCAAATTTTCTCAGACTCTAATAATTATTATGGTAGTCTATTTTGTGCAAAGCTTGAAATTAAGTACATCAATTGATAACGATAAATTATATTAATAGTTTGGTGCTAAAAGGAAAGGCACCAAACTATTTTAGTGATGGTTAGCAAATAGCACCCGAAGGCATTATACAACTAATCTTTAAATAGTTCAAAGAGTAGTCTTGAAGCTTTCTCCCTAGACCAATTCATTTTCAAGGCTAGCAAATACAGCTTGAGTGAGCTACCAATCCTATACCTTTATTTAATCTCTCGATGTTACTCAACTAGGATGCAATCTTGTTAATTTTCTATACACTCTAACAAAAGAGCCTATTTTTCAAGAGAGAAATGACTGCAAACACATCCGTATCACATAAAAAGACTCTATTCCTCACCTTTAACCATAATGAGAGCGATAAATCAACTAGCATAAACCCCCATTCCCCACCCCCTTTCTGATGTCAGTGAATAACTTTCAATAACACTAAACACCTTGTCAACATCTATCAAGGTGAAATGATAGGTAAACACTTGTAATCTTCATCGCTTATAGACTTAGTAGTGTTTTGACCTCAACTAATAACAAGATAAACAACTAAACTTGCCTAACTCAAAGATCACTTGCAGACAAAAACCTAAATGTTTGTTAGATCTCTTTGGAGAATATGGCCAATTATGCCTTAATATTAGTTTTTCCTCTACAAGTGGGATAGGCTTCTTGCCTATCTAATCCCATATATCATTTCGTATCTCAAACCAACTCATGTCTAGTTACAATAGGTAAGATGATCGAAGCCACCTATTTCATGGTCTAAAATGACAATTAATGGATAACATCTATAGGTGTTATAAGCCAACCTTCCACCTATAGGATAACATTTACTCATTATCCTAAGACACTATGTTATAGTTGACCTAAAATCCCCAAATGGGACAACTCATCAAACTTGCAAGCTAGAAGTACACAACTATATAAATATTTGTGAAGTCTCTCAAAAGAAGGTGTTCGAATGTATCTTGACTCAAATCATGTTATAAAGCTTTGTTGTGTCTTGCAACACCTTGATAAAAAGGAATGGTGAGCTAAGTATTAAGAAAAAAGATATCTCACCAATTTATCTGATAATAACCCTTGCCACATTCTATTTAGCTACTCTCAATTCATTAACAACCAACAAAGCTTATTTGAAAAGAAAATCCCTTGGTGAACAATAATAAGACCACAAAAGACACCATGTCAAGAAGTTAAAAAAATCATACCTTATATAATAAATACATTCCAACTACTTTTATTAGTTAGATCTATGTGTGACTAATAAACTTAAATTATTGTTTCCACAACCCTAAAAAATGAAAGGAGATCACATTCAACAAAATCATGGCCAAGTTTGTCATTGCCACAATAACATTGGTCACACCATTAACTAATGTTTTCATCTCTTGAAACCATAAAAGACCTCATTGTTAGAGGATTTCTTGGCAAATTTGTAAGTAAAACACTTGTGCCCCTCCTCGCAAAACTAAAATAAGTATTATCTACTAATTATATGCAAGAAATTGGGGAAAAAAGGGCAGTCCTCTCTTGATCTTATTATTGTTATTTAAATCATTTTCTTTGAGTTTGACAATGTTATGACGTTATTTATCAATTCACTTTAAGTTAAAACTAAACAAAATATAGGGCTACACAATTCTGATAGGTATACTTTGGTAAAAGATTGAGATGATAATGTTTAGAGTATGTCTTTATTGATACATAATTGTTTACAAAATATAAGAAATATAATGTGCTAGAAATACAAAATGAGGGATTCTATAATGACTAATATGATAGGGATACTCCCTCTCGATGAAAAAAGAGATTGTGAGTTACTGTAACATCCCGAGGTTAGAATGGTATTTCTAGGCTTTGAATTGGAATTAGAAGAGAGATTTTTCAGTTAGAAATCAGCTTCAGTGAGTTAGTAAAATCAGCTTTCAGAAATATGTTTTTAGTAAATTGGCTCAAAGGCCCAGTTATGATTTTCAGTAACATTAAACATGATTTCAACATACTTCATAACATGTTGTACGTAACATAAAAGCATATAAAAAAGAAAAATTATTAGACAAATAGATAACCAATAATACAGACAAAATATGAAATGCCAGAAAGATAAGTTTGTACAGAATATTATATAGATAACAGAATGAACAAGTTTACAGAATATTATATTAATACTTCTAATGTCTAATCTAATGCTACTATCTAATGATTATAATCTATTGCAAACACAAATTTGATTGCTAAAACTTAGATATTTGAAGGTTCCTAGAGATAAGATTTCATTGTTGCCACTCTTAACTAATGTCTAATCACCTGGTTCAAATTTTAGATTAATTTGCTTGATGGTTGACTCTTCTAAGATTCTTAAACATCTCACTAATATATATTCATGACTATATAATTTGTGGCCATAGTAGGATTATAAGGAATCCTAATTTGAGTTATTTAGTCTAGATGGATGTTAGACTATGATTATGAGAGACTCTTAAGGTAGACATTATTTCTATACTTTAGCCTCAAGAGATACTGTATAACATAAGGACTGAATTATGTGTTAATTATTAGATTGATTAAGCTTTAAAGTTGTTTGTTGGCACTTTGTTGGATGAATGCTCATAATGCTTTACTCAATGTCGCTTGTAGTTTCTATCTGGATTTCACCTAAAATTAGATATTATTAAATCGGTAAGAAGCTTATGAGTCATATATAATAAAAATTGGTTAAAATTTTAAAGGCAAGAGATTTGTTGATCCTTATCGAGGGGTTTGAGGTTAAATAAAGTCATAGTTGATTGGTCAAATATGAACGAATTAGATTGAAAGTCAAGGCTTGATATTTGGCCTGGTGCATTACCGTGTATCTTTGGATACAAGCCCATGCATAGTAGCTAAGTGGTATGCATATCGAATCATATTTGGGTAAGACCTAATTTAGTTGTAACTTAGACAACCGTGCATGTAACATGCATAATTGTGCATGTCTATACGTGTTTGTACAGAATAATGGTATATAACTATCAAACAATATTTATATGTTAACAAGATTTTATTATCATTACAAGATTCAAATGCATAGAATACATAGTTTTACATTTGCTTGTCATGCTTATGTGTCACTAATATCAAAGTGCATGGTCGTGTGTGTGACATGCCTAATTGTGTATTGACTTTTCTATAAATATGTGATTTCTTTTTCTATTTTTAACCTGTGGTCATTTTTATAGTGGCACACTTGTGCATATTGGCATCATCTACATGTGTATCAACCTTAAAAGTATCTAAGTTATGTTTTGGCCATCCAAATCTTTCTGGTTCATGTGGATTACTATGAGTGTCGCCCTAAGAGTAAGATAGCATTCATATCACACATTTTCATTGTCACATAAAAACTTGAAGGAATTTTACAATAGGTAAATAATGATTAAACACCTTATGTTTGTTTTGCATATTTTTGATATCTATATCTTGAATGAGATCGTGAAAGAATGATTTGGACTCCGTTTAAAAATTGTAAAATGTATAATATCTATTATATATATACATACACGGGCACAAACACACCTGTAACAGGTATTCAAATCTTTTCATGTTCTATTTGCTATTATCATAATATATTCTGTACCAGATTTGAAATTGCCTGTGATAAAAAATCACATCAAATAAGGTAAGGCGATTTTTGTGAATCAAGATCAGAGAAGGATGCGTTGCAGAGAGAGACATCCTTGATAAGGAATTGGCAGATTTTACCAGAGTGTTGGTTTGCCAAATCCTCAGAATGAGAATTTAAGAACTTACCCACTTCCGGTGGAATCCAAGTGATAAAAGGAGAAAGGATGCTGACATTACTAGCATTTATGACGCCCTTGTCTATCATGTCGTATCCAAAGTCAAAAGTCCATTCTGCAACATTTTCCTCTAACTCTATTCACTTGATTAGACTGTGCAGGTGGTTTGGTTTTAAATTTTAGGCTAAACGACAACGTCCCACCGAAGGTTTGATACTATAATTTTCAATCCTTTAAATTTGAAAAAAAATCACTTTTCCGCTCTCTTTTAAATTTCTTAATAAAATTATTGAAATAACCAAAAAAAAACTTCACACTAAATAATATTTTATTTTTTAAATATTTTTAAATTTATATTAATTTCAATTAAAACAAAAAAAATAAATATAAATAAATATATCAATAATATATAATTATATATTTGAGATATGTTATAATTTTTAAAATATTTGATTCATTACTGAAAACTTTTAAAGGAATTTGGAAACTTAAAATGCTTAGATGCCTTAAAATTTTAATTTTTAATATATTTTAATAGTTTTAAAAAATATATTTATATTTTAAATAAATTGAATAAAACACGATAAATTAAATATGTTAATATTATATTATAAAATATTGATATTAAAATATATTTTTAAATATTATGTTAAATAAGATACAAAAAATACTCATTTTTAATAAATTTTAATAAATAATATTTATATTTACAATATTATTCATAATTTAATGTAATATTTTAAACTTTAACAATAAAATAATAATAATTATTTTTTTATTATATTATTTAGATAAAAATGTAAATTCATGTAAGTAATAAATTTAAAGGTTGAATTGAATACATAGACATAGTCAATTGGCCTAGTTGTATATTAATGCCACTTTTGACTGCAAATAATATGCTCCATTCGATGTATCAGCCATTGCTTTTACACCATGAAAGAAGTCTGCCATATCTTGAAGGCCGAATAACTAATTCACACCCAAAGTTTCCTGAAATGACTTTCTGCATAAAAACTTTTAAAAGGTCAAATATCCACACTTAACCAAATTCTTTCAAATTTTACTAACATTTCATTGTAATGACTAAAACACACTTCAATATAAAAATAAATAATATAATATTAATATAATAATAATAATAATAATAAATTATAAAAAAATTAAAAAAAAAATCACCACCACCATTAACTTAATCAAATGCTAAAAACAACTATCTGGTTCTATCAACAACTAGATGTGACTATCTTTGTTAGATCTTTGATAACCAATTCTAATTATCTTTGTCATCGATACTGTTAGATTCAATTGTCAATAAAATTAAATGGTCATTTTTAGTTACTTGGTTAGGTTAATTGTTGTCGCCACTACCAATGATGCTAATAACAATGGTGGTTACTTTGTTTAAGTTTTTAAATTTTTTATTAATTTTTATTAATATTAAATTAACATTATTTTATATTTTAATTATTTTTATAAAATTAATTTTATTATTTTTAATTTTTATTCAAAAAAATAAAAAAATTTCTCTTACCAGTTAGATTTAATATTGGCTTTGGTTAAGATGGGTATTTAATTTTTTAAAAGTTATTGGATGGAAATGTTATCTAAGGAAACCTTGGGTGGGATAAGGTATTTGGCCTTCTTGAAATATTAAGTCAAATGTCTCATGTTTTCCAATGATTTTAAATGGATGAATGATTGAGGTACCACAGTTCTCTTGTCTTTTAAACAGCCACCCCTTTTCTGCATCAGGATTCAGAAGCATATCTCCAGTCTAATTCTAATTACCATATCTATATACTTGCAATTGAATTCTCTCTTATCTTCAATCCAGTTCCAAGCTTTTGTTGAGGTACTCATAGTTTCTTTGTCTGTTTTTCTTCCTTGTAGCTTGCTTTTACTGCTTTCATGCTCTAATTTTAGCTGATTAATCCTGTTGACTTTCGGTTCTCTCAATTATATTCTTGTACTTTAGAGAGCTAATTCATTAGAACTTCGTACAATACAAGTGTTTTGCCTTCTTTCTGTTTATCTTTGATGCTTTTACATCGTAATCTTGCAACTGTTGCACAGTGTACGGACACAGTTCTCGAGGGATACTATAGTGCAATGAATCATCTGCAATTTGGTGACGGCTTAGTTGATGAATTTAAACTCAACCATGACTTCATAGATCCTCTTGATCCATGTTTTCTTCCAGCCGATACAAACCCTCTTAGTGATTTTTCTCCGTCTTCTAGTATGAGCAAACATGAAGATCCTGCAGACATCGGTGAGCCCTTTCAGGCAACTCTCAGGTATATAAATTATATGCTTATGGAAGAAGACCTGGGGGACAAGACATGCATGTTACAGGATTCTTTGGCTCTTCAAGCTGCTGAAAAATCCTTTTATGATGTCCTTGGCCAGAAATACCCCACTTCATCAAATCAGTATCCTTCATATTACAACTTAGAGAGCCCGGATAACTATTGCAATACCAGTAGCAGTGCTGATAGCAGTAACGGCAGTACTGCTGCTAACAACTTGGTTCACCCCAACAGTGTAAGTAATCAATCCTCTCTCATTGACTCTCCTGAAAGTACCCTTCTGGTACCAAATTTATATAGTGAGCTACGGCATTTTGGACTTTCTAGTGGAGGCAAAGTTACTAATTCCCCTCCTAATGATTCTACTGTTATCTCAAACACTGGCTTATTATATTCTAGAGAAGAAGAGGCGGTAGCCCGCATAGCAAAGGACATAACAAACAGCTGGAAGCATTATCAACCAGAGGTTAGTAGTTACTTCGTAGAAGAGAGAAGAAACAAGCATTTTGCACATTCTCTTTCTGAAGAGGAGCCACTGGAGGTGTTTGATGAAGTATTGATTTGTAAATGTGAGGATAAGTCGGTTCCATGTTCAATTCACGGATTGTGGCCAGATGGATCAATTGAAAAAGTGGAGCTGATTGGCCAGTCGAAAGGGTCTAATGGTGGAACAACACGCATGAAGAAGAAAGGAAAAAAGAAAGAAGTGGTAGATTTGTGGACTCTTTTAAACACGTGTGCACAAGCTGTGGCTAGCTATGATCAAAGGACGGCAACTCAGCTCCTGAAGCAAATTAGGCAGCATTCTTCACCTTTTGGCGATGGAACTCAAAGATTGGCCTATTACTTCGCTAATGGTCTTGAAGCACGTCTGGCTGGCAGCCAGACACCGATCTCTACACATCTACATAGTAGGGCATCGGCTGCTGATATAATACAAGCTTACAAGGTATACGTTACATCATGCCCCTTCAACAGGATTTCATTTTTTGTGGCAAACCGGACGATTTTGAAACTTTCGGAAAAAGCAACAAGGCTGCACATTATTGATTTTGGCATTGGCTATGGTTTTCAGTGGCCTTGCCTTATTCAGCGTGCTTCAAAAAGGCCAGGTGGTCCTCCCGAGATTCGTGTTACAGGAATTGATTTCCCTCAACCAGGTTTCCGGCCCACAGAAAGAGTTGAAGAGACAGGGCGCAGATTAAAAGCTTACAGTAAGAGGTTTGGTGTCCCATTTGAATACAATGCTATAGCAGAGAAATGGCAGAATATTCAATTAGAGGATCTCAAGATTGACAGAGAAGAGATAACAGTTGTTAATTCTATGTACCGGATGAGACATCTGCCAGATGACGCAGTGGTTGTTAACAGCCCCAGAGATGCTGTTTTAGAATTGATAAAGAAAATTAATCCAGAAATTTTCATCCATGGAGTTGTTAATGGCACTCACAATGCACCATTCTTTCTTTCTCGTTTCCGAGAGACACTATTCCATTTTTCTACATTTTTTGATATGTTTGAGGCTAATGTGCCTCGCGATGATGAGGGGAGACTGCTGTTCGAGAGAGAAATATATGGAAAAAATTCGATGAATGTGATTGCTTGTGAGGGTATAGAGAGGGTTGAAAACCCAGAGACGTATAAGCAATGGCAGTCGAGGAATGTGAGAATTGGGTTCGAGCAGCTGTCACTAGATAAAGACATCTTGAAGAGTGTGAAGAGTTTATTAAAGTTGAATTATCACAAGGACTTTGTTATTGATGAAGTCGGCCAGTGGATGCTGCAGGGATGGAAGGGGAGATTAACCCATGCTCTTTCTGTATGGAAATCTGTCCAGGATTGATGAAGACTTCTTGAAGCTGGTTGCATTATGAGATTCTGTGTCCCCTGATGTCAGGAACAAGAAGTTTTAACATCAAGTTATCAATGGCAATGTGATCGGTCATGAATAAGATTTTTCTAGATATTTCTAAGTGATTTATGTAATATCTCTTTTGTATTTTGATTAACAAGGAATGGTTCTCCTTGTTTTATGATCTAATAGTTGTTGAAAGTAGTATGTGTTAGGTTTAACTTTCCTAAAGTTATGACAAGCTGTATTTTTTTGTATATTCAAGTAAAGGTATCAAAAGTGTATGGTTTTTGTACCAGAAAATTCTCTCTTTATGAACAAACCACTAACAGTGATGATAAACAAACTTAGGCCTCATCTGAAATCAATAACATGACGTTTCGAGAAGGAAAAGTTCATTTTCCGGTGCAAATGCAATGAATCTGAGACATCATGACAAGCTGCAATCACCATGGCTTCTCAATTTTTCATAAGGCAAGCTTTTGCTGATCACTGCATCTGCGTCCCTTTGACTGCTGTTACTATTGCATCGGCTAAACTACTTTGTAAAAAGCATATATTCTTTTCTCTTCTCTTCGGTTGAAGGCTGCAAATAAACATTGTAATTATTTAATACAATATTAGTGTCTTTGCTTCGTTTTCTTTTAATAAAATTGCTAAAGGAAAATATGAGCTATGAATGATGTCAGATTATGTAGGGTCTAATTAATGTTCAACTTTGAACCGTCGCAGGATAATATCTGAGCTTGAGAAAGTTTCCTGGAAGGAGATGGATAAAACTGAAAAGATTGTCTATCTACAATCACAACAAATCACCGAGTTGTCATATTAACTGGTGAAGATACACGGATTATTCATACTTTTTCTGGTAATGATCATTTGAGAGACCATTCAAGAGAGACGTAGGGAAGAGACTGGCAGTGTCTGATGGTGGGAATAATACGAATCAAAAGATTGCTCGCAACCCAATATCTTTTTTCTAGAATTGCACTTTCTAGTCATACCCGGAAGAGGAAAACAAGCACATTTATGTCTCCAAGGATAGCTGGAGTAACAAAAGCTTGGAACTTGGAATCATCCAAGCAAGAGGCATAGGTTCGAAAGAAAAGAAAGCAGGCAAAATAATATATTTTGTCGGTTTTCTTAAGAACCTTCAAGGTTACTACCAAGAGATTAGTTGAATCCTACAGCTGATGAGTCTTTGTCCGGGACAAAATCGACCCGACCACTCAACTCCTCGTAATGCAAGAAGTTGGGTTCACAGCTGGCCAGGCCTACATGGAGTCAATTGCTTTTACATGACGACAAGCCGATTGTCAGATTTGTTTCAAAGTCAAAGTAAAATCTGACGAACAGCATTAGTGATTACTGGTAAATATATGCTCATGGCGGCCCTTTTGCCTCATTTAATGGACCCTTTTATTGCTACCATGTCCCTTCTCGCCAGGTGTGTTTCACTTCCTCCTATCTAGACTATAACCCAAAGCCAAGCTTTGGAAGGTGCTCTCTCTCCTCCTTCGGTTGCTCCACGTCTTTTTTATGATACGAATCTCCCTTATTCTGTGTTCTTACAGTCGTATTTCAGCTGATTTCCCGGTTGTTTAGTCATCTATTCATCTATTTTTTGTTTCAAGTAGAAAATTTATTTTCTGTTCAATCGAGACTTGTGCAAAGATTTAGTTTTCTTTTTTGTGAATCTTTGATTCTTTTTAATTAAGCAAATTAACAGAATCTCAAGTTCATAATTTTCATCTTCTTTCTTCAAAATTCTCTGATAAACAAAATTGATTCTTTATGAATACACCGCTTGTAGGATGTTCTGATATGAATCATCTGCAATTTGACCCTGGCATGGTTTCAGTTTATTCAAATCAGAATCACGGCCTTACAGATTTTTCTGATCCATCTTTCCTTCCAACTAATCCCACCGTCCCTAGTGATAAAATGTCATCTTCTAGTATGGGTGGAGATGCTCCATATACCAGTGAGCTCTCTCAAACAACTCTCAAGTATATAAGCGAGATGCTTATGGAAGAAGATCTGGGGGATAAGATGTGCATGTTGCAGGACTGTTTGGCCCTCCAAGCTGCCGAAAAATCCTTCTACGATGTTCTTGGCCAGAAATACCCTCCTTCACCAAATGAGTTCTCTTTACCTTTCAATCATAAGTCCTCTCTTATTAACTCCACCCAAAGTACCTTTCTTTTAGCAAATTCATACGGTGAGAAACAGCCTGTTGGTCTTTTCAAGAAATTACAGGAAGTTAGTAATTTCCTTTCTAATGATGATACTGTCACTTCAAGGAGTAGCCTATCAAAGTCCAGAGAAGATGTGATAGCCGGCGTAGCAAAGGACAGAAAACACAGTTCACCAAATGGATCAAAGGGAAGAAAAGGTTATCAACTGGAGGATGCTAATTGTCTTGAAGAAGGGTGGAGCAAGAAGCATTTAGCTCTTTCAGTTTCTGATTATGAGCCATCGGAGGAGTTTGATGAAGTGTTGCTATGTCGTTGTGAAAATAACAGTTCTGGATCATGTTTAATTCATGGATTGGGGAAAAATAGAATAGGTGAAAAGATGCAGCAGACAGAGCAGTCACAAGGGTCTAATGGTGGAACAGCACGCACAAAGAAAAAGGGAAAAAAGAGGGAAGTGGTGGATTTATGGACTCTATTAACTCTTTGTGCACAAGCTGTGGCTAGCTACGATCAAACTACTGCAACTGACCTCTTAACGCAGATTAGGCAGCATTCTTCTTCTTTTGGTGATGGGACTCAGAGATTGGCCCACTACTTTGCCAATGGTCTTGAGGCCCGTCTGGCTGGCACCCAGAAACCGATTTCTACACATCTCAATAGTAGGGCGTCGGCCGCTGATGTTTTACAAGCTTACAAGGCATATATTTCATCATGCCCTTTCACCAGGATGTCCTTTTACATGGCAAACCGAACAATAGTAAAAATATCCGAGAAGGCAACAAGGATTCACATAATTGATTTTGGCATTGGCTATGGTTTTCAGTGGCCTTGCCTTCTTCAGCGTCTTTCAAAAAGGCCAGGTGGTCCTCCCAAGGTCCGCATGACTGGCATTGAGTTTCCTCAGCCAGGGTTTCGACCTGCAGAAAGGGTCGAAGAGACTGGGCGACGACTAAAATCTTATTGTGAGAGATTTAATGTCCCATTTGAGTACATATCTATAGCAGAGAAGTGGCAAAACATCCAATTGGAGGATCTCAAGATTGACAGAGGAGAGATGACCATTGTTTATTCTATGTACAGGATGAAACACCTGCCCGATGACACAGTGGTCATTAGTAGCCCAAGAGATGCTGTTTTAGAATTGATCAGGAAAATTAATCCTGAAATATTCATCCAAGGAGTTGTTAATGGTACCCACAATGCACCTTTCTTTCTCCCACGTTTCCGTGAGGCACTATTCCATTTTTCTGCATTGTTTGATATGCTTGAGGCTAATTTACCTCGTGAAGACCAGGGGAGGATGCTATTTGAGAGAGAAATATATGGGAAAGATTCTATGAATGTTATTGCATGTGAGGGTATAGAGAGGGTTGATAGGCCAGAAACCTATAAGCAATGGCAGGCTAGGAATCTGAGAATTGGATTCAAGCAACTCGCACTGGATGAAGATTTAATGAACAATGCCAAGTCTTTGGTGAAATTGAACTTCCATCCAGATTTTGTTATTGATGAAGTCAGCAATTGGATGCTGCAGGGATGGAAGGGGAGATTAATGTATGCTCTTTCTTTCTGGAAACCTGCCCACCCTTGATAAAAACCACTCCTATGAATTCTTAAAACTGGTGGATCATGAGGTACTGTGAAGTATTTTTCTTTTTGTTTACTAGCCTTAGACTTACTAGTGTCTGCTGATGTAAGAGAAAAATTAAATGCTAGATGGTCAAGTTTCTATGCTGTTGTGATGATTCCAGTATATAAAATTCTGACACTAGTTTACTTGGCTCTAAACTGTATTGGATCATAGAGCAGATGAATGGGAAAGAAAGTCTGGGGAGAATTTTAGATAGGATTGTAGTGATTAAGAAGCTTCTAAAGAAAATTACACTAGTTTATAGAGGGACTAGAGTCTGTTCACTGATTGACATGTGAATGATGAACATTTTACTACAATAATCAGCAAAAGTGCTCTCTTGTTTATAAATTTTTTTTTTTTTAATAATTGTTGTTAACATGCTTTATCTAGATAATTGTTGTAGCTCAAAGATGTGGCCAGCCCAGAGACAGTTATAATGAGATCCTGGTCTAATAATCAGCACACTGGACAGGAAAGAAACAGAGGCAGTACCTGTGCAGAATCTCCAAATAAATTTCCAGAACTGATCTCTAAGAGCAAAATATACTAGAATGGATATTGTTCAGGAATTTGCTACATGAAGAAGATATAGAAGAAAAGTTGCATATGCACGTGTGAATTGTCTACATACAAATTTGTCCAAATACAATACTGCTTAATCATATATACGACTTTCAATCAAAGTACGCAGTTGACAAGTAAATTCATATGAATATTATTCACAGAAACTTGATCATCGTATCATAATTCACGTCCCAGCGACTTTATGATGTGGTCATTTGCTTGTTCATCAGGACCTTAGAGACAACCAAATGGTCCAACGCTAACCATTCAAACTAGTGAAGACTAATTGGCGGCTGTTTTTGTATCACAGAATTGACTTTTCCTCTTCTTATTACCACTTTAGCTGAATCTGGGTTCTAGTAGTCCAGAATCACGCAAGGTTTCATCTGGTCTTGCCACTTTGACTTCATAATTCCTTTCTTTTCAGCGTTCTTTAGATATTCTTTATCTATATGCTGTCCTGTCAGTGCCTCTCTTATCATTGATGTTTTGCTTCCTTTAATTTTTTATTGAAAAATATTAAAAAAAATTAAAAAGAGATAAATATTTAACTTTTGAAACATTTTGAATAAAATTTTACCATTTAAAGAAACCTTAAGCGGGAATTAGTCGTTTGGCCTTTATTTTTTAACACTTCTGTCATAAGTTTCTGTACAATATCCAAATAGAGGAAATTCACATGGGTGTTTATGGATAGCTTTCTCTAAGAATTACATGGTTCTATATATGGATTTAAATTTGAAAATGGTTCAATTTCATCAGTAAATATATCCTCAGCCACCTTTTACTCCCACTACTTCAATAGGACAAACCCAACAAAGAGTGTTTGTTGGCAATGAGCATTGGACTGCAAATGAACTACTGAAACAAATCAAACAGCACTCTTCCGCATTTGGAGATGGGACTGTCAGAGAAAGCAACAGGGTTCCACGCAGGACTCTCCTGGCACTTTAAAGGCTTTCTCTTTAACTCTTTCTCTCGGCCAGGCCTGCTAGACCTCCCTAGCTTCGTACCAGAGGAATTGAATTTACTCAACCCGGGATTTTGACCCACAGAAGAGAGAAGAGGCAGGGATACCATTTGCGTACAATGTGGTCGCATAGAAATGGGATACCATTGAACTTGAGGATCTTAACATTGACAAGGATGAGATAACTGTTGTTAATCGTTTGTACCGTCTAATAATTCTGAAATCTAGCGGAACTAGATACACTTTTTTTTTTTATTTGGGCATGAGTGTGCCAGGGGTCAGCTCTTGATGTTAAGCAATAAAATAAAAGGGCTAATGAACAAAATTGGAAATTCAGAAGATCACAAGAAGCTTACAGTTCCTAATACTAAGGCCTGAAATAAATAAAAAGAAACTTATAAAAATGTAACTAAAATCTACTGATTAATGATTATGCTCACTCTTTTTCCCTGGGAACTTTGGCGGTCTAAGAACACTCCAATCAACCTTGTCGCACTTTGTTTGCTTGTACGAGCCTGTATGGTTACTCGGTGATGATTGAATCCCAGCTTCAACAGTTTTTGGTGATTTATTTGAATATTGTTTTTCAGACTCTACTTCAGGCTGTTTTCTTTTAAGGTTCATATTACACTCACCAGGCAGTCTAACCTTCGAACACTCTGCTCCATCCTGTGAAGACCCATTGTCTCTATACCACAGCAAAGAAAGAATATAAGAATCTGTCAATGCACAATAAAAAAAAAATCACCTGTATGTATTTAAGCAAACAAATTGTAATCCTAAATTTTCTATCCACAATTCACCCATTATCTGCACATCTTTCTACTATTTCTCCATAAATACTACTTATAAGGGATTTATCGTTTATCCAAAATCAAAATTAGTTTTGCAAAATTGCTTTGATCAGACATGTTTCACATGGATAGTGACCTTTCCAAACCCATATACCTATAATGAATTTATAGAGAATTGTGGGAAAAAAAGGTACATTGAAACGCAACCATAGCCAATTTCACCCAAAATATGGAAGCACTTGTTACACATTTCTACAGTCTCTTTTTTACCAAGTGAAAACCATTAACTCTTCTCAAAAGGAAACATAACCACACACAGGCAGCCTAATACAAAGAAAGTCAATCAATTAATGAACAAGGGTGAACACTCATAGTGAACTCATTTATTTACTCTATTGTTTTGTGAATTAAGCCTCATGCCCAAAACCTAAAGTGACGGATGAGTCTGATGACTTCAGGAACAGCCATAAATTCTAAAAATGGAAAACTCAAAAAATAAGCGAAATTGATGATTTAAGTATATGCATTGAGGCATAGAATCTCTCTGTATAATTTAGCATTAAATACAGTAAAACATTCCAGTAATTTTCAACCACCTACCTTTCTGAATTTTGAACAGACTGATTGCCAGAACAGGAGGTAGATGCTTCTGGTTGCTGAAGAACGTTTGCAGTTCCATTCAGTTTCTACCAAGACAAGGCTTAGACATGAGGAAAGCAGTCGAATGCCAAATGGAAAATTTTTAGGTCAAAATTGACCTGTATACTCACATCAATAGAAGGATTGAAATTTTGAAATGACATCCGGCCTACAATAGCTCCTGGATGCGGATCCCCCTCCATTATAACCACACTGCATGCAGACAATGATACATTAGAAACCATCCCAAAGGAGAAAAAAGATAGATAAAAACCTTTTAAATTAACTAAAACTGAGGCTCTGATAGATGGCCACTGCCATCGTACCATGGTGGACATCTACAAATCTGTCTCTAGAGTTGAAGTTGTTTAAATACATTTTTAAAGGAAGATGCTATTCTGTTCCAGATACAATTCAAATGTCACAACCAAGGCCAATCATTAAAGTCTCAACAGATTTCACTTGTGCTAATGACACATGTTTAAAAGTAAACACATTGCGAACTCAACAAGATCATTGCAACTTTCTGTTTCAACATGTGTTCTGCATGTTTCACAATAGCTTCCTACTAAAAACATGCATACTCCGAAAAGCAAAGGCCTTTGCACTGAGATATTTAGTATCCCTTATTCGGAAACAGAAGTTCTAGACTTTTTACATCAAGGACCTTCATTTAAGTCATATGAACATATTGATTAAACTTAGTGACCTGAACTAAACCCCAGCTGAGGTGTTATGGTTTCTAATTGAGTCATAAATCCAACTCTTTCAACAAACTTATATCATTCAATAAGCAGAATAATGCCGGACTGAAATTAAAAGTTCAAAAGCATTAAAAAAATCATTTGACTTAAAACGAGAGTTCAAACCAAAGCAGAAAAGCTGAAAAAAGTTATGATACCATTTTCTTTTAACAGTTCCAGGAAATATGAAGTTTTCATCAGGCTTGACCTCTTCTTCTTTCTTAATTTTCTCCTCTCTATGAGCCGCCCTTTGCATAAACTATTACAATTATCATAAATCAAAAGGTCCCATATCAGCTCACAATTCCTAACAAGCTAATTGAGATGAATTTAAAGCAAAAACTAACGGAATCAAACAAGACCCAGTTGAAATTCTGTATTACCTTCAAGTTCTTTAAAGTGCTAGAGAGTTCCCGCCGTGCCATGTTGAGCTTATAAATTTTGGTAAGAAGGCCTCAGATCAAGAAATCGTAAACCTATTTCGCCGTGAAACTTGGTGCGCTGTAGCTCTACTCCCAACAACAAACAGAAACCGGAGGCTGCGCAAGTAGCGAGGATTTAGAACTCTTCCCGTGATGGGCCTATGGAATGGGCCTTAAATAGGGCTTATCAGTTACAGAGTGGCTGATTTAAAAAATCTATTTTTTAATAATTTTATAATAACAAATTTATTCCTACCTTATATTATTGAAATTAATTTTAGGTTTTGACTAATTTAACCTTAACTGAAATGATCAGAAATAATATTATAATTTCTAATACACTCAATCTTCATTTTCATTTTTATTTTAACATTAAATCTTATATAATCAATGGAAGTTATATTTATACATTGAGAGAGGATTTGGGGTTTTTGGCCCAAGGGCACTCTGTTATTGTCTTTGTTGGCAGACACATTAGATGGTTGTGTCAAAGGTGTGGCTGTGGCTCTATCACACCAAGTCAATGAGGAGAACTAAGTTCTTTGCAGATGTTATTGGGGCAATGTGATCCATTCGCTAGTTTAAAGTTATGATGACATTGGTTAGACCTCCAATGGCATTAGACAATTGAGCTTGTGCATCAAGTTCTTTCGGTTATCCTTCAACTATTGAAACAAATTGGTCGAAAACATTAGGATATGGTGAATGAGAGATATTGGTGTTGGACATAAACACAGATCACAGTACTTGCCAAATCAGTTCCTGCAAGCAGAGATTGAGTGGCGATTGAAGTCTAACAAAATAGCAACTGTCTCATTGACTAAAAGCTAAGCCTTCACTGGTGTTTCTATAGCAACCTTTTCTGAATATACAACACTTTCAGACTTCTCATCAGCTTCCCAGAGCTCTGGCAATGCCTCCCTGATATTGTGGATGCTCTCTAGTGCATAGTCCACACCTTCAGCTCGCTGAGAAGATCCAATCTACACCCATTTCATAGATAACATTCTTACATCAGTTTAAACCAATAGATTGAGGTGATACATAAAAAAAAAAAAAAAAAAAATACCAATTAAGCACATTTAGTATTTGTTTGAGATCAACAGCTTACCCGCACGGTATGAAGGCCCATTCTTTTTCCAGTCTCTAAATTTCGAATGCTGTCATCAAAAAACAACTGCCATACAATACACATAATTATGTCAGTGGAAAATATTGAAAAATGAAAGTACAAAGGTCTTATTGTTTGTGACAAACAAAACAAAAGCAAGTATTTCCAGAAGCAAGCAGTGCATTCCTCATGTTAATTCAATCTGTTATGCAGAAAGAGGAATAAACATCTTACTGTTTTCTGAGGATTTATATTGGCAATCTTGAAAGCCTGTTCAAATGCTTGTTCGAATGGTTTGCAGACAACTGGAGTCCTAGGAAGTTCCGTATCAGCATTAGGATGTAAAGAACAATCATTGGTGTCAAATATTTCTCCTAATTCATTCATGTTCTTATTTACAGGAACAGTGCCTTTGTCTGTGGGATTCAAAGTTTCAAAGCATATAATCCTTTCAAAGCAATCCTCCAAACCGAGGCTGCTAAGCACTCTGCTGGCATGATTTTTATCTGCATTGGTGAAAATCTAGACACAAGAACAAAATGTTAACAGGGGAAAAAATCCAAACAAACAAGTTGTTTATCAATGGTATGACAAAAATGACAACTTACAACTTTCTTAATAGGCAGACCAAGTAAAAGATTCCTTAAAACAGGGTCAGGTTTTAGCTTATTGTAGGGCAATCTCCCATGAACAAAACTGTGAAAAAAGGACAAAATTATTCTGTGTAATTTACACCAACAGACACAAAGGAAAAATTAGTACCTGTGGAAGTCATCATAGTCGAAGTTATAGCCAATTGCCTAAAAGAAAACCATGATAACAAATTTTACTTGTCAACATACAGAGGTGAGCTCAGAAAAAAGTTGAAACAAAAGATTGCCAATATCATACCCTAAGACCAGCCATTGTTGTCCCATAGAGTTTATACAAGGAATAACACAATTCTGGAACTTTACTCTCCTCCAGGCCAAGCTTCTGGAGCATGTATGCTACAAAGAAATATATATACAACAGCTCATGACTTTTAATATAGAAAATGAACCATTTGCAGAGAAATTGAAGTCAAATTGCCATGTATTCTATACCTCGAATATTCTTAGTGACTTCCAAAGATAAACCAGAACTAAGAGGATAAAGGGTGTCATCCAGATCTGGAAATTACACAAAACAAGCTGATAAATTAGTGTCAATAACATATAAATTGAAACATAAATGGGTTTTGCAAACTGAAAAATCATAACTTACCAAATAGGAGACAGTCATATTTTTTGTTTGAAACCTGATTGTTCTTATTGATGCATTCCATCTTGAACTAAATCACTTCAAATAACAAAAAGAAGAGAACACAATTATAATTTCAGGCATCGAAAGGGATAATCAGACGATTAGTGAGAAACGATCAATTGGAATGATACAATGTTGCAAGAAAGCCTCCCAATAAACTATGAATAAAGTTAAAGCAACATGAAAACTAATAAAACACAAATTAACAAAAGAAAACCCCCAAAAAGCAGGAATTCTGAACTCCAACAGATACTCAAATCTTTAACCCTTGATCCATGAAACTGAAGGCAATGCCTTGTATAACAACAAAAACTTGGAAGATGGAACCACCAACTAAAAGAATTCATCAAGCAAATAAAAGCATCACAAACCAAAAAAAAATAAATCTTGAATACTTTACAAATTCATTCAATCTTCAAAACTGAAATGCATCAACAAAAGGAAAAGAAAGCGAGATAAAATGTTGTACATAAAAGCACCAAAAGCTTTCCCATCACTATATATAACAGCTAATTAATATTACTAAAAAATGTCTTTAAAAAATAGGAAAAGCATAAATAAAAACTTAAAATGAACATTACCAGGTATTGTTAGAAAAGCAGCGAAACAAATGTAGGAAAGATGGAGACAGATAAGAAGAGGTGGTTGAGAGTTGAGAAAAATGGGAGGATTCAAAAGGGTGTTTGGTATTTGAAACGAGGCGCTTTAATATTACAGCCACAGAAGGCAACAGTTTCAATCTTTTCAATTGGTTGAAATTCTGGAAGACACTCAAAAGTAGGAGCCACAAGTTTTCTGACTTTTATATAACGTGGTCGACTTTAATTCTGACACGCTGTGTCGCTTATGAAACCTTGTTCACAGGTTTTCGTTTTCGTTAGCTGAAACATCTCGTTGGACGAAGCATTTTGACAGCCTGCTTGCGCACGCGGGCAGCCACATCTTCAATTTCAATGTCTTTACTTTCATAGTGCAACTCACCTAATAAATATTTGTGTGGATTTAGATTGAGTGATAAGAAGTTAGAGTTCAAAGAACAAAAGGGTATAAGTAGATGAAATTCTTCATTAACTAAATGTAGATCAAATTCTTCGTTTGCTTGGTACAAAAAGTAGCTTCCCACTATCTTTTATTTTCAGATAAAGTGATTGAAAACTTCTTTTCAGATAGAGGATTGTATAACAGCTGTAGTATTTTTTCTTAAAAACTCTTTTGATAGCTCTTTTGTATTGTTACAATTATCCACCAAATTCTAACAAAAAAAACTCAATAACATAATCATAGAGACTATCAAATAATAGGTCAAGCCACTTTACAAACATAAGTGTTTTTTTTTTTTTTTTGCATTTGTATATAATCATGTCATCAATTCCTCTTATTTTTCAATACTTGAGTGAGATTACACCATTGTTTTAGCGTACTTATCGATGGTGAATTCATATTAACAATTTATTGTTAAAAGGAGAGCCCTTGAAAGGTTTTTCCAAGTTTCTCTACATACTCAATTTTATATTAATCTATAACAAAACATTTATCCCATGGCTCCCCATGAAAATACTTAAGAAATATCTTCTTTATCCTTTCACTATTCTATGTCAAAGCATCATTCTCATAATTACTCGTACATTAAGGTTTTAACTAATCAAGCTCCTTTGGATGTCAATCTAAATATTCTTTTGGAAGAATAGCACAAACTCGTTATCAAAACCAACTCACCTCAATAGTTGAAATACGACTAGCAACACTTGAAATGAAGACACACTTGAACAACATCATTGGTGGTTTGACCAATATCATCAATACATTGATCTAATAATTAGACAATACTACTCTAACAACAACATCCACAACTCTTGTCCGCTCTCCACCACTAGTAGTGACAAGGTCACACACCTTTTACATATTCGCCTTATGTTTCTATTAGCTAATGTACCAATAAGGTGTCCTCAAGGCAAAAACTCAAACTCCTCTCCAACACATAGCTGTTAACTTGTACAACAAATTTACTATTTTCAGTCAAAACGTACATTGACATAGGTTGTTTAATTTAGCTCCTAACTCATGTTATGATGACATCGACACAGTGCGCAAAACATAATTCATACCAAAGTGGCATTATCCTACAACATGAAAAGCATAAATCACATCTAGGCAGTTTTTAATCCTTGATGTATAGAATTTAACTCACATTTTTATGACATTAACCAATGACACACAAATAAAAAAATGACATCCTTCCAATGTTAACCAACGATATGTAGATTATAACTTATATTGCAACAGGGTCAACCTACAGTGTGTAACCATTAACTCATGCCATGAAAGTACCAAATGTAGACAAAAATCATGTTAGGGACCTATTATTTATGTGTCCCTGATAGCACAATCAAGGATCCCAATCCCATTTCATTATGAAAACATGAGCTTCTCATATGGATACCCCTTATTTTCCACTAATAGAATCCTTATAGATGTGTAAATGATAGATTATGTTATATTTGTGCCTTTTCTCAACATGTATAACATAAATAGCATTAGAAAGGTAAAGTTGTCGACATTCGACACATAGATGATAAGTTACATTATGAAGATGTCATCTTGACCTATGAAGCCTGACTTAATAAAATTTTTTCACCTGTTGTTAAACACACTTCTATTAGAGTTCTATTGTCTTCAGTGGTTTAGTTTGATCTTAAATTAGAGCAATTAGATATTAAAACTACTTTTTTAAATGGTGACTTGGATGAAACAATTCTGATGAAACAACTTAAATTGTTTGTTGAAAAAGGGTCTCAAAACAGAGTTTACTTCTTGAAAAAAAATTCTCTATGGCCTTAAGCAATCACCTAGACAGTGGTATAAAAAGTTTGATAATTTAATGTTTGAATATAGTTTTATTGGACGCAATTATGATGGTTGTCTGTATATGAAGTTATTATATGGTGGTTGTTTCATTTGTCTTATCTTATATGTTGATGATATGTTGGTAGCTTGTAAGGATCTCACTGAAATTTCCAAATGTAAAGCTGAAATGAAAAAAAGGTTTGAAATGAAGGATTTAGGTAAAGCTAGAAAAATTTTAGGCATGAATATAGAAAGGGATAAGAAGGGAGGAAAACTAATTGTATCTCAGAAAGACTATGCTAAAAAGATAGTTAGAAAGTTCAATATGATGAATTGCAAGCATGTAGATACCCCTCTAGGATAACATTTTAAATTGAGTGTTAGCCAATGTCCAAAAACTGATAAAGAGAAGGAAGAAAGGGAGAAAATTCCTTACTCTAATGCTATTAGAAGTCTGATGTATTTAATAGTTTGTACAATGTCTAATTTGGCCTTTGCTATTAACTGTGTGAGTAGATGCATAAGTAATCTTGGAAAGGAACATTGGGAGGCTATAAAATGGGTTTTAAGGTATGTTAAAGGTTTACTTAAAACAAAAAATCATTTTTAGGAAAAAAAGATCTTACAGAAGATGTGAATTTAGGTTGTGTTGATGTTGATTATACTAGTAGCTTAGATACTAGGAAATCAATGACTAGTTATGTGTTTTCTATTTAGAGAAACTTGGTTTTTTGGAGTCTAATTTGTAGTCAATTGTCACGCTCTCAACAACTAAGGCATAACATGTTATAATAACTAAAGTTGCAAATGAGGCAATCTAGCTTAAAAAGTTGCTAAAAGAGTTGGGCCATAATCAGAAGCAAGTCAATCTCAAAAGTGATAGCCAAAGTACAATTTTCTTGTGCAAAAATCAAGCCTTCCATGAAAGATCAAAGCACATGGATGTCAGGTTTCATTTTATAAGAAATCTGGTGGAAAGCAAGGTGATCAAGGTGGGAAAAGTGGCAGGAAAGGAAAATTCAACTGATATGTTTACCAAAGGAATTCTTTGGATAAACTTAGGTTTTTTAAAAGTCTGCTTCACATTAAAGAGTGAAGGTGATTCTTGGGGAGTAGTAAGCAGGGTTGTAATGTTGTCATATGCCAAGGGGGAGATTTGTTACATGTGACATATGACATGGATTTTATTTAATCTTAGGTGGCAGTTTGTTAACTTTAGCCTTTGACTTGTTGACCAAATAAAAGTGCACTATCTCATTGCCTCTCATTTCTTCTAACAAACCTTAACAAGAAGATGCGAACGTGTATGATTAGGATACTATTGAGGAAAATCTATGGCTCGATAGAGTGTTTATGCATAATGTCGAGTGTCATTTTCTTTGTATACATGTTCTTTTCTTTGTATTATAAATGTTTTATGGTTATAAGAGTTGATGTATGGGGTTTTACTTGGATTAGAGTGACTGTTAGGTTTGGGTTTACATACAGTGAGACGAGTTTTCATTCCTACGAAGAAGAAAGATTTTCTACTGGATTTATATAAATCTTCTTTTCATATCTGTATTGTTGTTAATTTTATAATGAATACATTCTTGTTACTCTCCAAAAATGGATATAAGTAATCATTCTAATTACCGAACCATTATAACATGTTTTTTTTTTTTTTTTTTTTCTTGTTATTGTCATGCTCTTATTTAATTTTTGAAATGTATGCTTAAATCCATATTAATTTGAAAATAGTACAAAATGAATACCGTGCTAATTTCAAGTGATTATGCTGTTATGGTATAGTTCAATAATTTAATCATGGTAATGATGATGGATCATTTCGTGTGTTATGAGTAGAGCACTAACTAGGCAAAGGATAATGTTCTTCTCCGATAATATATATAAAATCTCTGAACAGGCGGCGGAGGAATTATTAATATGTTAATCTCCACTAAACCAGTATTATTAATTTGTCAACAAAACCAATCCACTTTAAGCACTTTGAAATCTTTGTTAAAATTGTCACCCGGATGTCATAATTGATATTCCGCCAACATTATTCCCGTATCATTCCTTTACACGTCAAGTTGGCCTGCCAATTAACTGCTAATTACAACCATAATCATGAAGAACCATGCACACTTATCTAAATTAATGCCACTTGCCCATTTTCAAAGAAGTGAGCTTTTCACTTTTTCTCGAACTTGGATTGATGCCTTTATCATCTTTCAGGTGCAGTAGAATGTTTCTTAACAGTTAAAATGGACGAAAATTAAGCCTACAGATAAATGTGTTGC